>MU183982.1:0-48801 GCA_016904865.1 Pissodes strobi
GAATTTACCAGTGAACCTGCGGCTGGGTTCCCTTTTACCCTGTTGCCCAGGTCAAAACCCAAAATCTGCGCTCGATGGTCTGTGAATGTCAGATCCAAAGTTTTATTAGCTAACTGAGGAGCATTCGTGAAAACATTCTCAATCAAAGTACAGGACGTTCCATAAATTCTAGAAGATTCGAAACAAGCTTGTTTAAGACCATATGAGCCAAACGCATTCAAAGTATACATTGCTTCGTTACACTTAGAGTTAAAATCATAATTAAAATCACCACAAACGAACAATAAAGTATTAGGTTTACACAATAGTTTCAGAGATACGTTAAAGGTTGAAAAAACAGAATTTGGTGGACGATACAAACAAGACACTAAGATGTTTACATTGCTTACAGTTTTTATTATGGCAGCTGCACACTCAAAGTGATTTGGCAGTTCTTGCATTCAAATTTGCAATCCTCACTTCATTCATGGAATTAATTTCCTCTGGCTCCTCCAGAATAATTTTTCTTTCGGTTGTCATAGGTACTGTGTCTGGATCGCTGGAAAAAACGTGAACCTTTTAACAGCTATGCCCTGTGGCCAGTTATTGGTGCAGATGACATCCCTTGTAATTTGTTGTGCGAGTGTGTTGATAATGTTGTCCTTGTTTTGACCTATCTCATAAATTTATCCTTCCAATATGCATACTTTCCAAGTGAACTAAGGGCTGCCATTATTGTACTTCTTCACAAAAAAGAAGAGACTTCTCTAGTGGATAATTACAGACCTATTGCCTTGTTGTCCGTTTTTCGAAGATCTTCGAAAAGGCCTTTAAAAGAAGACTTGTAAGTTTTTTTGGATGATTTTGACACCCTCTCCTGCCGGCAGTTTGGGTTTCGACCTAAGTTATCAACTGCAGATGCCTTAATATCTTTCTATGCCACAATACTAGCGAATTTTGAGTCAAGACTAAAGTCTGTCGGTGTCGGTATTTTTTTGACTTTACTAACGCTTTTGACACCATAAATCATTCCTTACTTTTGGATAAACTTCTTTACTATGGCATAAGAGTTCTAGCTTTCGAGTGGATCAAGTCATACTTGTCTGACAGGACTCAGGCTGTGAAACTAACTGTTGGTGATCAAGTATCACTCTCCGATTGGCTATCTGTCGGAGTTGGAGTTCCACAAGGGGGTGTACTCGGCCATCTGTGGCTGATTTGAAAACTTTGATTTAACTTATTTACTGATATACAGGAAGTGTCGAAATATTTTCTTACATTAGTCAAGCAACTTTTAATAGAAAAGCACAAATATAATGGTTAAATAATTAAATTTAAAATGTCGTTAGGTATTTGCTTGCTGACTTCAGAATCCCTATTTTATTCTTGACTTAAATAAACGCTCGAATTTCTAAAAAAATATTATTATATTAACTTAGAACGCTTGTGAAATAACCATGTCGAGAATCATGTCAATAAACTCTAAAGTGCAAATTCAATTAATTGTTTATTACGAGCACGAAACACCGAGTAATATTACTTAATTGGTAATCTGTTTCATATTCAGGTGGGTACTTAATGAACGCTGTTTTGAATGTTTTTACCATTTTGGTTATCACTCACTACTTACTCGTAAATTATGCATAATAATATGTATAATCAATATGCAAGTGGCGTTGCCTTTCTTTATTTTTTTTTATCAAGAAACCTGCCACTGTTGATATTGGACGAGTATGAAATGAGAAAATTGGCACCAAAAGGGGTTTGAGCAATTAAAAAATGGAAACGAGTTAATAAATAAACGCCAAAGGCAATGGCGCCGATAAAACTGTTTCATTTTGTATAATAGCTAAAAAAATAGAACATCTGGCAACATTGGCAACACTGTCACCAGGGGCGTAGGAAACATAATATAGTCTCATATTGCTACCAAAAATCATCAATAAAACAATACAAGAAATGTAGGTACAGTTCACAATAGCCGGAAAAAAGCGTTTAATTTTAGCAAAATCGCTAGGCATTTAATATTCATTAAATAAATACTAAGTCCAATTTGTAATTGTCTAAAACGGTGAGTCACCTGTTGTTATAATGATATACATAAACGAGAATGGGTTACATAGACCGTATTAAAATCTCATTAAAGACAATGGGTAGCAATGAATGGTGCCATAACCTAAGGATTAAAAACTAATTTGCATTAAGTCGCGACTGTGCCTTCAAAGAAGATTTAATCTGACCTTAATATGTTAAGTCAGATGAGTTGAAATGGCTACAGGAGGTTCGCAATCTGTCTGGGTGAACAACATTATATGACGAAGCGCCTCTCTACTCAATACGGTGATTCTGTTGGTTTTTCCCGATATTGATATACTAAGACTGTTTTTCAAATATTTATAGACCGATAAGAACTCTTCTTATCATGTAAATATGAAAAATATTAAATGTTTTAGACTGGTTCAGAAAGGCAACAGCGCGAACAAAGGCTGTCATTTCAAACAAGCGTCTAGGGTTAGGGCTAAATATTCGATGCGAAACCGTGCATGCGCAATAGCGAAACAAGGATAATAGGTATTATTATGGCTTTGCATGGCTCTGCCCTCGCTAAGAAGGCGCAATCAACAAGAACTAACTAAAATTAACCCAAATTTAAGAAAAAAAAATAAATTAACAAAAAACAAACAACCTTAAAAAAAGGAAAAAAAAAACATCTGTCGCAACCGACGGGAATCGAACCCGCAGCACAGAAATGGTAGGCAAAACCTCTACCTACTGCACTTACTACTGAAGGAATTTCACTAGAACGTAAAGACATGGATAATTCCGACACATTCGGCCGTATTACGCATGCACGATTTCGCATCGAAAATTTAGCCCTATCTCTAGACGCTTGTCTTTTCAAAGCTATTTGTAAGCATGCAAGCAATCTTATCGATTGTATGTCGATCTACCTAATTTGCCCTACTAATTCGGAATGAAAATTAGGAATTTAAACGGGCTTTTTGCTTTTAACATGATGCAAATTCAAATTATAGAGATATTGATTCATTGAAATATATCAAATATTTTTAACTGAAAGTGAGCTGTACTGTAGAAACCTGTGTTTGAATAGAAGCTGGATTAAGGGCCAAGAAGACATCGACAGAAACGTAATTCAGTCGAATGAATGGCCATTATTGCGTATTAACATCACAATTCAAAAGTCCAATGCACTTACCCTAAAACATAGACGAAATCTCTTTAGAAAACTTACAAATCAAATTAAAATCACTTAACAACTCTTCTCGGCTCGGCGTCTACAAAAAACAAAATTAGGCGCAATTCGATTATGAAAGTCAGATCAGTACAGTTTAATTTCTTTATGGACGTAACAACGTGCTAAACAGAGATAGCAATATGACGGATCACTCTCGGGACGAACCGACAATCCAGTGTTTAAAAGAGCATAGTAGGCGGTGAAGTAGGCACTTTTTCGGGGACTGTTTCGGTCGAGCACGTCGTAGGTCAAAAGGGTCAAAAGGGTGTCTTAATTAGTACGTTTACATCAAGAATTTTAATTAGTTTATTATTCTTGCGTTTACATGGCTTAAGACATGAGTCAAGCACAGACCGCGTTTACATCTTTTCGCTTGCACGTATTTAGAAAATTCATTTGAATGGAATATGAAAAAAATTAAGAGTAATTGAGAATCTCAAATTAGTTTTTTGAGTACTTAATCCAAAATGTGTTCATACTAACCTTCTCAGTCTTCTCACAGGCAACTTAATAAGCTTTCTCTGACAATGGACATACACCGAAGACATATAAAAAAGCAATGTCTTTGATATACACAAATGGGATATAATGAAAGCAAAGATTACATAGTAACATCATAATTCAAAAGTTCAATGTACTTACCCTGAAAAATATATCAAATATCTCCAAAAAACTTGTAAATCAATTAAAATCACTTGACGAATCTCACATAATTTTAATTTTATTTTGGGCGTCTCTACAAAAAACAAAATTACTTGAAATTGGAATTCGAAAGTCATATTGGTTCAGTTTATTTTCTTTATGGCCGTAACAACATGCTAAAAAGAGACGGCAATATGACGGACCGGGTCTCGGGGCGAATCGACTTAGCCTAGCTTAGGCCGTGGAGTAGGCAAGTTCTCAAGGTGCCGTTTCGGTCGAGAGGGTTGTAGGTCAAAAGCGATGCTTTAATTAGTACGTTTACATAGTTTATGAGTAACACACTGACCGCGTTTACATCTTTTGGCTCGACGTATTAAAAAAAATCTTTTGAATGGAATATGAGAAAAATAACAGCTTTTGATCATTTCAAGATTGGTTTCTTTTGAGTATCTAACCCGAAATGTTTCCAATTTTACTTAACTTAGCAAACTATATAATTATTTCTATTATTCCATTGTGTATCTGTCTAAGATACGACAATTGGTCCTTGTGCGAATCTGATTGAGATAGAAAATAGACAGCCGGGATAATAATATTATTATTGCACCTACTTGCTTTCATAATATATAATTGACATACATTACATCAAATTATTTTTTTATTATTATTTCGTAACATTATGCACAACATGCAACAACATCACAAAAAAATAATAATTATCAGTGATCTGCCATGTAATCGTTGATAATTCAATTTACCTTCTTACTCACGTCTTATCAGATAAGACCGAATTCACATGTCAATTGTGATGTCGCTAGAGAATACGCTAATTTAGTTGATTTGACGAGTTGAAACGCGTTCGACATTCTGCCGATGCGAAAGCCAAAATATTAATATTAAAGTGTAAACGTGACCCCCAGCTTCTTTTTAATGGAAAATAGACCCGTAAGGATTCAGCCAATCATCGTGTATTATGATTGTCCTGAAGGTGTTGATTTCTTAGTAAGTTTTATGCCATTTATTTATTCTAAATGAAATGATTGATTTCAAGACATATAGATCGGACGAGGTACAGCCCAAACTTGGCCCGGTCGTTCGTCAGATTTGGACTGTCTAGATTTTATTCATGGAGACAGCTGAATGACAACAATATTGGCTGCTCGTGTCACGTCCACATGCCCAATCCATTATTGTTTTCATACCGTTGCCCATACCCATAGTTTAGGAATGTTTTTTTTTTGCAAGAGGGCTCTGGCCATAATATGCTCGTCGAAAGAGCTTCTAGGGTTAGAATGGAGATGAAATACGAACTAAACGAGCTAAATAATCCTAGAAATTTGTACAGGAAATGGTCATTATAAATAAATAAACAAAGTTGTTTGAATGCGCTCCCACTTGCACAATCCGTCAGTGTTGTCACATCCTCAGTTTACTGTAAGAGGCTAGTTCGGTACGGCTCTATCAAGGACTAGGCTATGTATAGACTCAGACAAACGAATTAATTTTGATCTGAGGCTATTATTGTTTATTGTTCAGTAAATGGTAATCGATCACAAACGAATCAATTATTTTATAATTTCCATACAACATAGCAGAGAGAATCTCGACAAAGAGTAAAAACCAAAACCTGTTTACATAAAGTTGAATTAATTTATATGCAGTTTCCTGAGGATAATATTGTTGATATTCTGGTTCGGCTTGATCTGTGTCAGCTTTAGTCTTCATTCTTCAAGTGGTCCATGAGTACGTTTATTATTATTCATTTAAGAATAATTTAGGTGCACGTGGATAGTTCTATTCAAAGTGATTTTCATATATATCGTTGTGTATGTTTTGAGTTCAAGTTGAGTAACAGGTGTGGTGCACAGTTCAAGTTAGGAAAAATGATTCGGGCCTATAGCAGTTTTATGAGGCGAGATGTTCTCGGAAATGATCTACTAAGAACCATTGCCGCAAACGATTTTACAATGGTACGTAACTGAAAGGCTGATGGACTACAAAATTTGATTGGTTTTTAAGACGAGTTCTAGCAAGCTTTAATTAAGTTAAAAAACATGCACAATTTAATAAATAACACAACTTTTGTTGTGTTATTTGCTTCACTCTTACTAAATGTCGTATATTAAAAAAGCAACTCTTACCAGTTATAACCAGATACGTTTTATTTTTGAATGAATAAGTAGATAAAAAAAATATTTTGGATGCCTGAACTATATAATGAAAATAAATGTTAATTATAATTTGTGCAAAGGTAGCCCTTAAGGTAATCAATCATTACATGTCATGGCAGTTTTAATAACATTAATGAAAATAGGGGGGGGGGGGGGGGGATGGAATTCAAAAAAATAAAAATAATAATAATAATAATAATAAAATTAAACACAGAATGTGCCTGTGTGAATGAGGTAGCACCCAATCCCTGTATTACTAGACACGAAAAAATAATCTTAAAGCCTAAAGTTTGTAGTATATACCCATGCATATAAATAAATTAACTTTGACTGACCAGTGGCGGATCTAAACGGAGGCCACACTAAGCTTGGGATACCCTAAAGCCCTTTAACACTGAATTATCATATTCATAATCTACATAAATCTTAAAGATTACCTAATAATTAAAAAAACGGGAGCAATTAGCCACTGCCTTCCCGCCCTCTTGACGCCTCGCCACCCCTTATAGTCCACATCTAAGGTAGAATTAAGGGACGCAAGTCAATTGCCCCTAAGATAAAATATATTTTAATATGAATATGTGACCGTAAATATGCTAAATACAGGGTTTGAAAGACCATAAAAAATCGAATGACTTAAAAACTATGAAAAAACAATGATCGTCGACTGGCTTGGAGGCCTAAAAACGTGCCAAATCTCAAATTTTCACTCGCCGTCACTTTATTTCTGAAAGATCCCTTATCATAGAATTTAGACCCTTTTACTTTTCAATATACCGTTGTAACACCGCCACTGACGATGGAGATTTAACTTTTTCAGAGGAATGTTGTCTGATTTATAAAAGAAAATTTTTTTATTTTATTTTTCTTCACGCCCTGCTCTGGGAAGTTGAGCATTTCCCGGCCAATATTTTTGGGTGGTTGCAATTTGGGACTTTTATTTAATAAAAAATCTGGAATAGTACAAATAACTCGTGAAACAGCTCATAAATTTGAACCGATCGATGTTGCCAGATTTCGTTTTTATCTTTAAATAAGTAATAGGATTATTTTTTTAAATCTTAGGCTTTGTATATTTAGCCAGTTTCTTAATGAAATTAAATCAAGCACAATACAAATGCAAATAATCCACGAATTATTTAAATTATAGAACACCAAGGACATTATCTTATTACATCTTTACGCGTTGTCAAATTTCCTAAAAAATTGGAAATATCATGATATTTAAATGATTTAGCGGCAAAACTAAGAATGAAGAATGAAAACATAAAAATAATCGCCAAACATGTCAATTAAGGATGCATGTCCTTTCGGTTCTCTACAAAACGTTTTAAAATTGACACAATAAGAAAGTCCATGAGGGTCAAATCAGGAGAGCGTGCGGGCCACTGAATAAATCTCCTCTTTCCTTTCCATTTCTGTGGAAATAATTCGTTCAAATAGCGAAGAGAATTCATAATCACAATCAAATAAAAGGCAATATTGCATTCAAATAAGTGAGAAAAATATATTTTTTCATTAAAAAAATGTTCATAGTACCTACCACTTATTTCAGAAAAATAAAGAAATCTGGCAACAATGTTTACCGCAATTGTCGCAATGATCGTTAATTGATACTGTCTTGGCTCTAGTTAGTTACCAGCAGCGAAACAAGATCCCATTATTGTTGTTATTGTTTTGTTTGAGCACATGTGATTTAATTGATTTTTAATTGATTTCACATTATATTAAAGTCTAATTCTGGGCTGAATTTACTGGTCTTTGCCCAATTCAGCTGTGGGAATATAGTTTACAAAAAGTGGTTACCCCAATGACATTATTTTTGTGTGTTAGCCCGAACTTATATTTTTAATATATATGCAAATTAAACATGTTTAAACATAAATTAGCAATTTAAGCCATTAATAATTCTGGTGTCTGATAATTGCCTTGAGGCTTCTTCGCCGGCTTCAATTCTTCTTTTCTTGATCCGCCTCTGAGCTTGTCGTTAAAAACCCAAATACAATCCTGCAACCGTAAACAATAGGCTGCTACAAATGAAAAATCTGGTCTTCCCAAGTTTCTGAATAGATATATTCAAATCGGTATGTAGTTGTACGGCCAGTAATACGGGAGCTTCTTCGTGTTTCACGCTAGCATTGCTCCGCGTATATATATCACAAGACCGCTTTTGTATGTTTACGTTTTACGTAATTACCGTGTAAGAGAAACGTGTGAAATAGACGGTTTAGTGTTTGTTGACGAATGAGTGAAGGCAGAGTTTTGAGGAGAGCTATCAGCGCCAACATGTACGCGAAGAGTGTTTTTGATAAGGTATGTCCTGGTCGAAAAAATCAAGCTTTTTGGTAAGATGTATATAACGATAGTAGTTCAGATTTAAAATATATTTCAGCTTTCTTCTCACCCGGTAACTGGGTCATTATAGTTGCTGCTACGAAGGATTTACGTGCATATAGGGTGAATCGATTCAGAGGAAATTTAGGGCTCAATGTCGAGTTTCTGCCGCAATTTTTTTTGGACATTTTTGTTTCCTACTAAATATAACACTTACACAGTGCTCAAAATATTCGGGAATGTTTCTGTTATCAATCAATCAAATTTATTGGTAATAATACATGTGTCTAACTATCAATAATCTAATTTATAATAGTAAATTTATCATACAAGCATTACAATTATTAC
This sequence comes from Pissodes strobi, assembly GCA_016904865.1. Taxonomy (NCBI): domain Eukaryota; kingdom Metazoa; phylum Arthropoda; class Insecta; order Coleoptera; family Curculionidae; genus Pissodes; species Pissodes strobi. The sequence goes on from MU183982.1 coordinate 8,731, forward strand.
CTAATCATACAATTTAAATAAAGGGTAAATTTATTAAAATGACATTAAAACAGTAAAAGACAAACTACACACCTTTAAAACTCATAAAATATTAAAATTTGAAGCAAAGTACTCCTCAAAAGTGTAAAAAGCACCGTTAATTTTAAACTGGCGCGCCCTCGTTGTTCTTAGTAGGATAGGACTAGGATAATCAGGAATATCCTGATGGGTTCTATAGAGATGAATATTTTGTTTTGTGTAATATAATAGCATATGATATATTTGAGTGAAAGTATCAATAATAAGCCATCAAAACAGTCTGTCTCGAAGTCACCCTCACAAGATTTCGAGATACTGAGATAGCTTCTTGGATAGATTGATGATATGATTTTCCCAAGTGAGTCCCGGATCCAGACAAACCCCAAGAAATCTAACCTCTGCAGCACAGTTTGCCAAAGTCGATGTTTAGTTGGCATCTTCCTAAGTGTAGAGTTCATAATCTGTGATTTTGAGTTGTTGAGGGATAGTTTATTAGACAGGAACCATTAAAATATCTCTCTTTCTGAGCTGAGACTCTCTACTATATTGCTTGCATTTGAATAGTACACCAATGTGATCAGAGACATGTGTGACATCCAGTGGTTCAGATGTCAGATGAGGTTAAGTTACAATCAATATTTGTCAAGACATTTGTTTAGACGTGTATTGAATTTTACAGCCTTCTTTAAGTTAAATGATCTGAGTAAGTTACAAAGACTCAGCGCCCTAACATCCCTCCCATTAAAATGTACATTAAAATCACCTGTAATAAAGTATTGTCTGGAACCGCCCAACTTAGCCATAGCTTGGGTGAGTTAGTCAAGAAACTTCTCAAAGCTACCATTTGGAGAGCGATATACTGTAACGATCCGTACATCGAAATTTTCCAACACTAAACCAGAGGTTTCACAGTGCTGTTCTTCTGACATATTCTCTAACCCTAAAGAGGGAGATATTAATTTGTTATTTACATAAATACATGTACCACCTCCAGACTTTTCCGACCTGCAAAAACCAGAAATGGCCGTATAATTCCCAATAGGAACCCTCTCCAATTTTCCAGGCACCAGCCAGTGGTCATTCAAGCAAAGACAATCTGCTAGCGTACTTCAAATTCTTAAAACATTGTTACTAACAGTCATTAGTTTATTTACAGATGGACTTAAACCTGTAGTATCCTTCCCTTTTACCTCTATTGACTTCTGGTGAGGACCCTCTGGCGTTGAACGCGGAGAAAATGGTTGATTCTCGCGTCTAGAGGCCACAAGTTCGCTGACATGTCAGCACCCTCATTTTTTTCTAGGGACCTCACGTTTGAAAGTGCAGTCCTTTCTCGTAACGATTTTTTCACAGGAGCAGTCATCCCCAAGATTGTGTTTGTTCAGGTAATTGGATTGGATTTTTCAATCTTCTTCACCACCTTCAGTAAATCATCAGTGTCGGTATTTAAACCCTTTTTTGGATTTGGCCTGTTTCCCAGAGACTTTTTTCTGTAGGGGACTATTTGAAATCCCCCATTGTTTTCATTTTCCTTTGAATTTATTTTATTAATTTCCTTATCAGACTTTTTGTCTAATTTTGGGGAATTTGGTTTTGTTTTGATGTGGACGTCAGTGTCAGTGTCAACACTGTCGGTATTGTGACTGTCAACATTTTTGACCTTGACATTTCTCCTCTTCTGTTTTTGTGTTCTGGCCCTTTTTCGTGTTGCCCTTGCCCGCTAGCATCACGATGAGGGAAGGGGAAGAAGATCAGTTGCTGATTTTTTTTGACACTGACGTACTCGTTGCTGATGGCGATGGCGCAGGTATCGGCGTAACAGATGGTTTTGACGGGAGTATTGACAGTCTCCCACCCTCAAATTCGGATTTTTAAATTTTATCTTGAAGAATTTCCTGGTTTTATACAATGAGCAATCACCCTAAATAAACAACCAACCCCCGCGTCAAGTGAAAGTCGATGAGTTAGTTTTAAAAAACTGATTGCGTCCTTATAAAGTGCCTACCTCCTGCCTGCTACCACACAAATTACATGATCCAAATATTATACCTATAACACTCCGCATTTAATCGAGCTCTAATATTTGCTTTCGCTACCTTATTTATGAAAATTATCTGGCGGTATATTAATTAGTGTTCTCCACGTACCGTAAACTTAAGCGAGTTAAATATTACGACAGAATCCAGGTTTACGCTATCTAAATATTTTCGGATTCCAATTTTTCAGCCGAGAAAAGCCGACGAATGGTTTCGATTTTTCACTTCAGCTTATATGCTATTTGTGCGATGAATTTATTGCCCGTCAAATATCTATTAACTCTTGTTATTTTAACGCCATCTTATGACGCTAACTTCCGATTTAGCCGGAAGTAAAAATATCTGGAATGTGGATTATTAACAAAGTGCAATCCGTTTTGTTCTAAGTCGCTGTCGAAATTAATCGATTTTTCTAAATTAATAAACATAAAGTCGGGGGCAATTTACAACTGTCCTTCCTCCGTTGCCATGGAAATCACGGTCGTTTCCATAGATATCTCACTCTAGTCGATGGTCGTTTCGCCCCTATCTTAGCGCAAGAGAAGGGTTCAAGTCAATTGCACATCGATTTTTGCATCATCTGGGCTGAATTTTTTTATTATTTTTTTAGAAGATATAATAGAGATATAATCGTATCTATTTTCACGCAATGAGTTGAGGAAAATATAGGAAGTCTCTTTCGGTTTCAGCTGCTAAGACTATTCGGTTTTACCAATGGCAAGTGTAACAAAGAATAAGAAAATAAAGGGCAATAGCTACATATTGAAGTTTAAAATAATATATATTTACATGTTACAGTGAATACACAAAAGTACAAAAAAAAATACATTTTTTTTACATAAAATAAAATAATTATACAATTAGATTTGTGGAAATATTATTAAGTAATAACCAAAATTAACATCGCAGTGTTGTATTTCCTCCCAAAGGGTCCTTTCTGGATGAGTTCTGGCACTGTTCTCAGGTGGGACTACATTACACAGCGTTAGCAGTGAGTTGATATTTTCGTGCACCCTGGAAAATTTTACCGAAAGATCTCTCAATCTTGTGATTAGTGGTACTATGTTGGTAGACTGGTATAAAAGTTCGTTGGACGGATTAGTGGATTTTGGGGGTGTCTAATCCTGGTAATTGATCGAAGGGCACCTTCCGCGACCTCTAATTTTTTTTACGGCTGATTGGCGACTATCCAAATAGATGGGATGACAGTACTCAAGAAGTGGTCTGCAGATGGATTTGTATATGTGGCTTGCTCTTTTACTAGAAATTTCCTGATTTTTGTATGTAAGACCCCTTAAAGTGTTTTGCTCTGGTGATATGATGCATTTGGTCTTGACTGAATTTGTGTGGAAGCTAAAATTTAATTTTTGATCTATTATGATTCCCAGATATTTTGCTGATGCCTGTGTTATAATTAGGTGATTGTTTAGTAGGGCAGATAGTGATGTGGGCCTGACTTTGTGATTGAAGATAACAAATTGTGATTTTAATGGGTTTGGCTTTAATCTCCACAGCTTAAACCAAGTTGAGGTTCTATCGATAAGTATTTGTAGGGAAGATAAGGTGTTTTTTAATGTGTAATTGTGAGCTATTAGGGCAGTGTCATCAGCAAATTGAAGAACATATAGATTATTGTTGAAATAGCCTGGCTTTTGCTGGAAGTAATGATATAGGTCATGGCAGAAAACGTTGTACAGGAAGGGGGAAAGTGGGGAACCCTGGGGAACACCCTGCGTGGGAGAGAAGATGGAAGAGATGGCCTTTGATACTTTTACTTCCAGGCTGCGGTTTTGAAGGAATTCTTTAACCACGTGAATTAAGTATGTTGGGCAGTTGAGTCTCCAGAGCTAGGTACAACAATCCATTGTGTCAAACGCTATCAAACGCTTTGCTTATATCCAAAAATACTGCTGCACTTCGTTGACCAGAGAGCTTGGCTGCTTGTATGTTTGAACACATTATGGTTACTGGTAGGACCGTTGAGTGTTTTTCCTTGAAGCCAAACTGGCAGCCTGGAATGTGCCTCGCAAGATGTCGCTGCAGTCTTTTCTAGATTAATATATCGAAGATTTTCCCAAGTACTGGAAGGAGTGTGTTTTGTGATTGGTCTGAAGTTACTAACCCTGGAGTGATTGGTGTTTGGCTTCGGAATGGTGATGATTTGGCCTTTCTTCCAAACTTCTGGAAACTGTCCCTTCTGAAAACAGAAGTTGAGGATACTGATTGTTTTCTTGTGTATGTTGGTACTTAATTGCCTTAGAATGTTTTTAGTTTAATAATCATATCCAGGAGAAGTTGATTTTCCTGGGTTGACAATGCAAAAATATGTATCCTCTTCCACCATTTCCATTGTTCCATCAGGTCCTTTCAGGAAAAATTGGGTCGACCAAGTGGTGACCATATCCAGATTATTTTTGTCGTAGCTTGGGTCTCTGTCAAAGCAATAAATTTGATGGTAGTATTCTCTAAATGCATTAGCCTTTTCCTGATCTTCATTTGTTAGCTTTCCATTAATTATATTGCGGGTATCGTTGACTTGGTTTTGTACTTGGATAATTTTTTGATTTGTTGCCATTGTGATTTTCTATAGCTGAGCAAGTTGTACACCATTAGTTTTCTCTGAAGCGTTTAATAATGTTTTGGATATTTTTGCTATATATGTTAAGCTGTCTCTTTATTTTTCGATTTTTTGTTGTCAAATATTCTCGGTACATTTTCCTCTTGTTCTTAATGAGCCTAATTATATATGGAGGGAGTTCTGTTACGTAAAAAAGTTGTTTTGTTTTTGGTGATTCTGTTACGATAAGGTTAGACAGAACATTGTTAAAGTCTGTAATAAACCCTTCTGTGATGGGGCTATTACCCTGGGTCTGAAGGAATTGTGACATTTTCCTATTAACGTTTTCCATATTACATTTCCCTATTGGTTTTCTTCAATTAAGGGTAAAAGAGGATCAATTTCTATTTCAAAGCCTAAGTGATCGGAACCAATGTCTGGAACAGTTTTAATGGACTTGATGCTGTTTTTTAAGCTATTTGAATAAATGACAACAACCGGGGTGGAATCAGGGTTATTGTCCATAAGAAAGGTGGGTGCTGTTGTTGCCTGTCTGAATGGATAACTATCCAGAAGTGTTTTAATTGACATTGAGATCGCCCATAATAACGGAGTATTGCAGCTTTGGTAAATAGAGTTTCCTCTATGATGGAGGTTGGATGCATGTAGCACAGGAATATATGGAGGAAATAATCGTAGAACGGAATAGCAACGTGTAAGATTTCATTTGGTAGATTATTCACTGTTGGTGGGTTGGCTTTTCGAATCTTTAGGCTGGGTGAAGCTTGGATCAGGCTGCCATCTCTTACATTACGGTTAACAATATTTCCATTTTTATTAATGATATCCCAGTCTCTATAACTGGTGTTGCTGTCAACTTTCGTTTTCGTTTCGACAAACAGTGAACAATTGATCTTTCTTTCTTCCACAATGTAGTTGATTAAATGTTTTTAGGTAAGTAGCTGTTTACGTTGGCATACAAAATTTTAAGAGGTTTGAATGTTAATCTGACTACCTGTCGTTGGTTCATTTGGTGAACAGTCTGATGGTTTTTCCAAGTCAAACATGAGAGGTGACACAAGTGTCAATGTTATATAAGGTTTTGAATCTCTTACGAAGTTTCTGGAGTAGCGCACCTCTGTCTATATACTTTTCCTTGTTTATTTTTGTTACATAAATGATCATGTCATGGATGGTAACTGGTTTGTGGATTCTAGAATGGGTAGTAATCTTTGGCTCAATTTCATATGATTTTTTGTTAAGTGATTTGATTTGGGTGTTAGGAATACCTTGAATCGGTTTTGTTGGTCTTTTTGAACACTTGAGAGACAAGGCGCCATGGTCTTCTGCTCCACATGCAGTGCATTTCGGGGGAAGATTGGATGGGCATTCTTGTGGACGATGGGGACCATCACATTTACTGCATTTGGTTGGTTCTCTACATTGATCTGTTGGGTGGTTGAAAAGGTTGCATCTAGAACATGGCTGTGGAACTGGAGCTGGAGGTAGGCTGGGAAAAACTGGATAGTGCTGGTGTTTATAGAAGACACCTTCATTTAAAAGTTTCCCACAGGAATTAAGGCATCCTGTTATGATACTAATAAGGGTGGCTGCTTTTCCGGTGGCTCTAGATATGATTCTTTTGCAGAACCGGTGCGTAATATCTAATTGCTTTAAGTGGACTCCCATATCTGACTCCGAAATATCATCTTCTACTTGTCCTATGACTACTGAATATGAATTTGTTGTATTATTTGTCAGAGGTTGCTGTATCTTTGAATATAGTTATTAGTCTGTTGTCTACAAGTTTCTTTAGTGTACTAGAAATTGTTGTTTTGGGCATGGATTTGAGTAATAGACCTTTTTTTGTTGTTATTATTACTTCTTGTGAGTTTTTATGTTCTTTGTCCCAAGCATCGGAAATAGTGAGTCTGGTCGCATTTTCCGCCAGTTCCAGATAGAATAAATGTTGATACTTGTTTTTCTCTACTTCTTTCCATTTTGTTGAGTACTGTTTGTTATTTATATTGTGTGTGGTTGTATTTTGCGTAGAATTACCTTGGTTGCTTACTTGTAAATTGGGTGTTGTTTGATTTTTTGGTGATCCTGGCTTTGACTTTTTTGACTGATGATGGTTGCTTAATCGTTTTTTCCTTTCGGAAACGGTATTGAAGCCTTTACTGTCTTCGTTGTCGGTTGAAGGAGTAGACCCATCTTCCGCTGTTGTTTTCACCATGCTTCCGCCAGCGATTGTTTTTGAGTAGAATTGCTCAAAATTCGTGACGGAAACGTTATGGGTTGAGTTTGCGCCACTAATTTTTCTTTATTTTCCTCCACTTAACCCAAAGTGGCCTCATTTGGATTTCAGTGACCAATGTTTTAGTTGGGGATTTCAGGTTATGTTATGTTTCTATTTATTTATCTCCTAAAACGGCATAAAACGGTACAAACACTTGATATTTTTGCTGAATTAGACAAAGTTCAATATAAACTTGTAGATAATCGCCACTATGCTATTTTCTTTTTATTTTCCGAGCTTATTTTAAAAAATTCCACAAACGACTTTGGAACGTGAATTTTCAAGGTCTGCGCACGCACTCAAATGAAAAATAATAAATTAGTAGAAAAAAATTACGCTTTTTTTGAAATAATTACAGAAATACGCACTAAGTATACACCAACACCGTTCGGACGAAACGCGGATATAAAAATTCACACGTGCACAATATTTCAATTATCCTTTTAAGTCGAGAAAAGCGACGTCACAAAACAAGCCCCGAGAACCTCCATTACTTCCTAACTCGTATGCAAGCCGGAATACGAAGGGAGGCCCGTGCATAATCGCTAAATTAAAAACTAATTGCCAGTTCTAGGAACTCTGTTAAATTAAAAAAAAAAACGATTTTTTTTCTCGGGCAAAAACCGAAACGTTGATTAACTACTGGCCTAAGTAAAAGGTGGAAATTGCCCGAAATTTAAAAATAATCGAAACGATTGTAATAAAATCAGAAATAGATTTCGGTGTTGATTAAGTTTGGAACACGAATGCACGTAGGTAACCTTAAATGCTTTAACGTAGTTCGACGAGTTGGAAATTAATTGTTCGGTAATAATAATCAGATCGATGTAGATTATAAAATACGATAATATCTGCTGATCGTATCGTTCGACATGTTATTGCTATTGTATCGCTCGTTTATGAACGAAATAAAAGTACGGATACGGATCTGATTACTGTCAAAAAATTGAGATTTTTTAAAATTAAGTTGGGAGTAATGCACTTACACGTTCACGGACGAAAAGCCGGACCCCCCATTTTTTGCTTAATTCGCCGTCAAACCAATCAAATGTATATTTTCCAAGTACAAATTATTTATGTCGTCACGATACGTTTTTTGTATATTTTTCCCTTATTTCCTTATCTGGTTTTGCACATCTTATTTCGCAAGGGGATCTTGTAGATGGCGCAATTGTTGTTGTTGGAAGGTTAAAATTTTCAAAAATAATTTTTGCTCCAACATGGATATAAAAAGACATTAAATTAAAATTGAAAAAAAAACACTGATTCGGGATAACCTTACAAAAGTAATCAATAAATATTAGCCTACAAATACTTTTAAAGTTTTCGAGAAAAAAACCAAAGCGGCAACCCTGTATGTCACGATTGAGCCAAAGTTGTATCGTGTTGGTTGCCACAGCTCCATCCATAAATAATATCACTGGAACTCTGGTGGATTTTTTGGTGGATTCTATTTAGCCCTGAAACGAAATGGTAATAAAAGGTTCGTCCTTATCAATGTTAAAAAATAGCTTATTTTAAGAAAGTGGTACTTAGTACTCAGATTTATAAGTATCCTTAAAAATAGATTAATCCCAATAATATAATACAATTTAAATTCCCCTAATTTGCTTTTAAAAATCAGCGAAAATTATATTGTTTATATCCTGTTAATATATTTACGAGTACTATGGGCCGTTGACTATCGTCCTTTCTTTTGCCTTGAGATGTGAGCGGAGCGATCGCGATTTCCATGGAAACGGCAGAAAGCCAGCTGCAAACTGTCCTTAGTCTTTGCTATATTAGTATCACCTTTCATCGTATTTTTATTTTGAATTAAAAATATTTCAGTTAAATTCATGTATGCACCTTTTCACTGGGTCAACGTCATAGCGATAAACGACCGGGCGTAAAAATAATTACCCCTTAACACTTCTCCCCTAACGCCTGAAAACCCAAAAGTTTTAGAGGAAAACCCCAATGTGGCAACCCTCCCTACATGATGCATCAGCCCAGACAGAAGCCATGTTGCCATAGCTCCGAGTCATGTATGATTTATCAATAGAATTCCATTTTTAAGATAATACGCTACTTATACCTATAATAAATGATTTCATGCACTGGCACCTGAAATCTAAAATCATAATAATTATCCATATAAATATTTCTCACGCAATTAAACATTGGCCACAAGACTACATACCTACTACATGATTTATTCGGGACTAAGTCAAAAAGCTTAATTTGGAGCATTCAATTTTTGAGCACTTTATATTGAGTATGCTTTGTATGGAACGTTGCCATGGTAATTACTGTATAACACTATTAAAATAAAGTGAACAAAAATTAAAATGTTCAATTTTTAAATTTTATTTTTTTATATTACTGTTTTATCTTCAATGTCGAAAAAAAATCAACTAACCAACCACTCACCCAATCTAACCCAAACTATTTCTGAAATTATATTTATAGAAATCCAATAGGTGCACAATAAGTAATGAGTGGTCCGCAAGAAGGGCTTGGTTTTTGAGCGGATTTCGTCCGGACTTGTTGATTATTTACGCATATATAAACTAAAATACTAAATAATCCAAAAATTTGTATTGAGGAGATCAATAAAAATCAGTCAAAATTTATTCATGCCATTGTCACAAAATGTCATTGTCACAAAATAAACCAAAAGCATTAAAAGTAAAATACTTAGATTTCAACAATATAAACACATAGATTAAAAACAATAATTTCATGGACACAGTACACCTACACATTAAAATCAGTTGAAGAATAAAAACAATTTTTAATTAAAATCTGCTTAATGGTTTTTTTAACTTAAAAGTGGCAAGTCTCTAATCCCAGCTGGAAGTCTGTTAAAAAACTTAATTGCCCAATAGCCCAGGCCATCGTGACACCTCCCCAGACGCCAATAGATAAGCACCAAAGCATCCCTGCCCCTGGTTTCATACGCATGCACCCTTCGGTGCATTACAAAGACACCAGGATTTTTCCTATAACATAGAGCAGGTTCTCTAGAATGTAAACAGAAAGAACGATCATTATGCCCATTCGCGAAAGCCATCCTATACAGTCCTCCTTGTACCCCAAACCACTCAACACTCTCTGCAGGCCAAAAACACGCCGAGCATCAGCCGCATGACCCCAGGCAATGGTAGTAGGCTGTTATTAATACCTGTTGTGTTGTGACACCTTATCAGCTAGATTTCTAAGAAGAAAAAGATCACTAGCTAACCTTACAGTCACCATGTTGATATGCATGCTCCACTGCTGCTTAGGGGCAACAGACACCCCAAGAAATCTGACACTATCTATATTGGTACTTATTTCGTGGAGCTCCCTCATCGAAATGACCATCCTTGTTGTTTTCTCAATATTTAGAAGAAGTTTATTAGAGTTAAACCAGTCAAGAGCCAACTCCTGTGCAACCCCAATCCTCTAATGTATCAGCACATACAGACACTGTCGCATCATCGGCAAAAAGAGTGTACTTTGATTGTTGGTCTATAAGTGGTAAATCATGTATGTAGATTAGAAAAAGTATGGGCTCTAAAATCGAGCCCTGGGGTACCCCAATACTTATTTCTCCCCTTGCCTACGTCACACCAGCATAACGCACACACTGACGCCTACCCTCAAGGTATGATTTTAAAAGGTTGATACTATTTGTGCAAAAGTTGTAACATTTCATCTTCTCCAAGAGGATTCCATGATCTACACAGTCGAAGGCCTTACTTAGATCACAAAACAAGACCGTGTTGTACTGATAGTTATGAAAAGTGTCCAATATACTTTGCACTAGATGAAGAAACCCCCAAGGAAACATTCCTATTCTGTCTAAAACCAAACTGACAACTATTAAAAAGACCATTATTTTCAAAAAAAATCTGTGCTGACATGCATTTTTCCATGATTTTGGTTACTACCGGAAGAAGAGATATTGGGCGATAGCTGTCGGGAGTGTCCTATCGCCTTCTCTAAATAGTGGGACCACAACAGCAACTTTAAGAATATGTGGAATAACACTATGCGTGAAACACTGATTTATAAGCAGTGTTAAGGGAACAACAATCTGATTTTTAATGCATTTGATTGAGACTAATCCAAGTCTACAACCTCCGAACCCAAAACGTCAGTCGTTATCCAGACAAGCATCTTGCCTTGTTGTCTCAAGAATAGTCTTGTGCAAACCAAAACCACCCAAGGTGTCCTACAGAAGCCGGGCATTCGCCTGATTCCCGCCAAAGTGCACATTGAAATCCCCCGCCACCACAATACTCTTGTCCGGACCAAGAGACACCATCATACCCTCCAAAGAGTCCAAGAAGGCGTCAAAACAACCCGAGGGGGGGGGGCTATAAAAAAACTAAGATATAAAGATTAAAATTTAAAAAAAACACACAACAAGACTCTACACATTTTTCAATGTTAAAATTTACCAGTACATCCCTAAAACTAGGCCCTAGACTAGGAATTTGAGAACTTGCAAAAAATCCTCCAATCACATACCCATCCAGATGAAATGATTCCATTTCTACCTGTGTCATCCAGTGCTCTGTGATACAAATTAGGTCAATATCCTTTTCTATAGCGGTATTTTATTCCTTAATAATCGGACATTAACATGTAAAATCCTTAAGCATCTTGATGGTCCATGTTGCTCTGGACTGGTCTTCTCTGGTGTTTCACCCCTATCAGGCGCTGGAGATTGAGAAATTGGTTGAAAATTGTACCTTTTGGCTACATTTCGGATGTTAGGTATAGTTCTCGATCATGGTATGGTACAGCTAATTTAAAAGAGCTATATTGTTTATCTTTTTTGGTTTTCATCTTTGTGCAGCTGCATCCTTTCAGGTTCTTTTTGAATAGATAATTATCTACATTTTCTGGAGTCACCTGGGTGCAAGACCCGACAGAAAGAGGAATGATAATTTTTGTGCCGTCTTAATCGTTGTGTCTTCATTGCTGCAGCTCCTTATTGGTTCAGAGCAGGTATTTTTATATTAAACTCTAGCACAGAACCGGATATGGCAATAGCCAAAAAGGGATTGTAAACCAAGGTTCAGAGAAATTACCATGCATCACAATAGAGGAAATAAAGCGCGCGCTAAAGAGAACAAAGAACAACAAAGCTCCCGGAGAAGACAATGTAGTTGCAGATACAATGAAAATCGGTGGTCCACGTTTACTAGAAAATATCACAGTGTAACTTATGCATATACAATCGTACAATGCCAGACAAATGGCAGAATGCTATTGTAATACTACTCCATAAGAAAGGTGATATAGCGGATCCTGAAAACTACAAACCGATAAGCCTTCTGAGCCACCTTTATGAATTGTTCATAAAAATAATAACAACGAGACTTGAGAAAAAGCTGGATTTCTATCAACCACGCGGGCTTCCGTGCTAAATTTGGAACAAATGACCATCTGCAAAGCATAAAAACGGTGATTGAAAAAAGCATCGAATACAATAGACCACTAGTCCTTGCTTTCGTAGACTTTCAAAAGGGCCTTTGATACGGTAGAGATGAATGCGGTCCTCAGTGCATTACAGTAATGTGGGGTTGATTACAGATACTCAAAGCTGATTTACAATATCTACAAAAACGCTACAATAATGGTAAAACTTCATGAAAATACTAAAGGCATTCAAATCGACGGAGGTGTCAGACAGGGAGACACGATATCGCCCAAAATCTTTATCACAGTCTTGGAGTATGCTTTTAAAAAACTCAATTGAGAAAACAAGGGCCTAAATATAGATGGTCGAAACTTAACAAATCTACGTTTTGCGGATGATATATTTTTGTTCTCAGATAGCCTCAAAGACATTAAACATATGTTACAAGAACTACAAAAGGTATGTGCTGACGAAGATCTAAAAATGAATATCTCAAAAACAAAATATATAACAAATTTGGTTCCCACTGAGCAAATTTTCATTGATGATGAGGAAGTAGCTCTGGTGATCAAGTATAATTATCTTGGTAATAAAATCCAAATCTCAAGAGACAACCAAACGTGCCAAATGAAAAGAAGAATTACACCATCTTGGGCAGCCTATGGAAAGCTTGCGGAAGTATTTAAAAGCGACATGCCACAATGTTCGAAGAGGAAGGTGTTTGGTCAATGTGAGTTGCCGGTCATGATCTATGGAGCTGAAACCTTAACACTAACCACAGCAAGTGCTAAGAAACTTATTGTAACACAGCGCAAGATGGAAAGGTCCATGCTCGGGGGTGTCATTGCGGGATCATATAAGAAATAAAGATTTACGAAGAAGAACCGGCGTCACAGATGTGGTTATCCAAATTCGTAAACTCAAATGGAAGTGGGCTGGACATGTGGCACGAATGACGGACGGGAGATGGCCGAAAAGGCTGCTCGAGTGGAGACCGCGCTTGTATAAAAGAAGCAAGGGAAGACCCCCTACACGTTTGACGGACGATCTAAAGAGATGTGCAGGCAACTGGATACAAATAGCTCAAGACAGGAAGGAATGGGCAGAAATGGGGGAGGCTTATGTCCAGCAGTGGATACAGAGAGCTGAATGAAGATGATGCTGATTATTTACGCATACATAAAATAAGAGACTAAATAGTTCAAAAAATTTGTATTGGAAAGACAAAAAAAAATCTTTGGTACACGATTAACTAATCCAGCAAAGAACTTTTTCTAAAATAATAATAGGCGCGGCTCTCATAATTTGGATCATTCAATTTTCAAGTGCTTTATATTGCATATGCTTTATATGGAACGTTACCATGGCAACTGTTATATGACGCCCTTAAAATAAACTGAACAAAAATTGAAAAGGTCGTTTTATTAATTATTATTGATAAGGTGAACCGCGGAGTTTACCTTTTATACAGAGTGTGCTGGTTAAATTTGAATATTTTGCCATTTCGAGTTATTGCACGATACGTCACCACATCCTATTTTAATACTGGAAAGCCAAATTTTCGTATATTAAAGAGGGAGGATATTTATTTATTTATTTATTTATTTTATTTATTTATTAACTGGCCTTACCCACTTTTAGTACAAATTTTTCAAAATTTTACCTATAAATAGACAAGTAAACTCAAATTACCTATTCCAAATAAACTTAGCATAAAGTACCTATGTAATTACATCAAACCAACAGAAATAAAATAAATGTAACTGTTCAACACACCATAAACTAAATGATTAACTAACTAAATTAAATTAAATTAAATAACCCTTATAACAATCATAATGAAAGAAAAACAAAAGTCTTATTAATAACAATTGTCAAATCACCTTAAATTTGATTTAAATAAATCGCAAAGCTATTAAAGCTGGCATTAAAGAAATCAATGTTGTCGGAATAAGAATTAGCATAAATGAGTTAGGACCGATATTAGTTCGCCTAAAGGGCTGCTCAAATATGTTTGATGATCTAGTATTTCGAGATGGAACGGAGAGAACCACTGATGAGATTAGAATGGGACAGTCGACCATATAACTGATAAGCCTAAAGAATAGTTTAAGATCTGCCTGATCCCTTCTAACCTTCAAAGTTGGAAGCCCAAATCTTTTTTGAAGCATTTTAAAATCATAGCTATAATCATCTCGGGAAGGAATATTTGATTTATAAGCCATATACCTGAGATATTTTCTCTGGACTTGCTCGATCCTATGAATATGGCATGCATAATGAGGGTTCCATACTGTTGAACAGTATTCTAACAAAGGCCTTACAACACTGCAATACAACAATCTAATGGCAGAAATACTTGTGAAGTCCGATGTAGTTCTTTTGATGAAGCATACTTAGTGCTCTGGAAACTATGGTATCAATATGGTTGACAAATGACAATGAGGAGTCCATTGTAACTCCCAGGTCAGGACTAGTTGAAACTTGAGATAAAAATTCGCCTTTTATGCTATAGTTGAACTGAATTTTGGTGCGTTTTTTGGTAAAGCATATGAACTTACACTTTGAAATGTTTAAATCCATCGCATTAAAGTCACACCATTCAGCAAATCTGTCAAGATCGGATTGTAGCTTCAGACAGTCATCCAATGATGAAATAGAAGTATAGCACTTTAAGTCATCAGCGAAACATAAAAATTTGGAAAATTTGAAACATTGCACGATATTTTTCACAAATAATATAAACAATAGGGGTCCCAGATGGGAACCACGAGGAATTCCAGAGGGATTAGGAAAATTTTTAGAGATGAAATTATTTAATTTGACAGCCTGGTATCTGTCTGTGAAGTAGCTTGCCAGCCACTCTAACAAGGTCCCCTGAAGACCAGCCACTCTCAATCTTCCAATTAAAACTTCATGACTGACCCTGTCGAGCGCCTTGGACAAGTCAGTATAGATCGCGTGAATCTCACCACCCCCATCCAAGATGCCCGACAGGTATTCAGCAAAGGTAATCAAGTTCAATTCAGTCGATCTTTTGCTAAGAAAACTAAACTGTTCGTCTATGATGGTTGAACCCAATGTAGATCTTAAATAATCAGCAACTATTTTGTCAAAAAGTTTGGGAATGCAACTAAGGCTACATATGGGTCTGTAGTTGCAGATATCTGCCTTATTTCCAGTTTTAAAAATGGGTCTAAGGTAACTTAATTTCCAGAAGTCCGGAAATATACCTGAAGAAAGTGATTTATTGAAAATGATAAAAAGTGGACGAGAAAGAATAAAACTGCAAGCTTTTAGGACCAAGGGTGGAATACCATCAGGCCCAGGGCCCTTATTGATGTCGATCTTAGTAATTTCCTCAAAAATAGTGAATATGGGAATTGTATAGTCAGATAAACAAATGTGATTAAATGAGGAAATATTTTGTTGATTAACATTTTTCATGTATAAACCGATTGAAAATATTCCGCGAAAAGATCAGGCAGTTCAGGTTCTAGTTGACAGTGATTATCTTTAAAAAACATTAAGGGTGGAAGCTCGGTTCCACTTCTCTTACTTTTAACGAAATTCCAAAACGGTTTAATATTTCGATTTTCAGTTAAACTAGATTCAGATTTCTCTACATATTGTAGATAACAGGTTCTAGTTAAGTTTTTACATTGAGATCTAAGCCTACTGTAGTTTAAATAATTGATTCTATCTCCTGAATTTTTAAACAATTTGTGAACCTTCTTTTTTTGTATTATCAGCTGCCTTAGCTCTGGTGAAAACCAGGAAGGAAATTTATGTTTGGACACTTTTTTTTGTGGCACGAGTGCCTGAATAAAGAAATACAAAATATTTACCATATCATTTGCTGAGTGGGATAGTAATATCTCATCCCAGTTGACTCAAACAATCATTCAACAGGGTTAAATCAGCTGATTTAAAATCATAATAGAAGTTGTCACCGTGAGTACCACTAGAGTTGGTATGATCATTAGCACCGCCCTGAATCTGAAAAGTCAGTGGCGGATGATATGATTAGAGATGTTGTTCACCTGGTATAAATTGTGAAATGCACATGAGTCAGATATCAATGTAACAACCTCTCTAAGCTGATTGCGTCCATCATCAACAGCGACCACTGGAACCGAGCAATACTCTTCAGCAGACCAAGTACAGTAAGGCATATTAAAGTCCCCACAAATCCATATGGGCACTCTGTGCACCTGCATAATCAAATCTACTGTTGAACAAAAACTCTGATATTTGTTTGTCAGGGAACGAGGTGGCAAATAAGCAGCAGCCACAATGAATGAATCGGAGCCAGAACCAATCAAATCAAATAGCTGTTCAACATCATTGGGAGAGTGCATACATGGAGCTTTTTAATTGTTTTGATAAAGCTATAAGGACACCTCCTCCTCTAAGTGCCTTGCCCTTGAGTTTTGGTTCCTGTCACATCGGTAAATGTTGTAGTCAAATAAACCCATCTCACTGTCATTGACATCACAGGTTAGCCGGGTTTCTGTAAGAATAATTAAAGAATAACAATTGGCGGCAATATTGGTTTGTAGAGTTTTTAGTATAGTATTTAAACCTCGAACATTTTGGTAAAAGGCATCAAGATACTGCTTCCTGTGCTTTGATTTGTTTTCCCCAATACAATGCTTGGAATACGATTTTGATATCTCATAACAACATTCTCTCCATTACCTTTACGTGTTCGAAATTCAGTTTGTAACACTTTATACCTTTCTCTCTCCTTAGCATTTAGGTCAAAGTTTACGAACACTTTTTCATCCTTGAGTTTGTGACCACACTTAATTAACTTTTGAACTTCCGCTGGTGATTCTAAGGTCAATCTTAAAGCCCTGAAATTGTTTCTGTTTGGCTTACCCATTCTCAGGGTTTGAATTACACGAGGAGAGTCTGTATCTGACAAAATGGAAATATTTTTTTTGACTTGAACAGAGTCCGGGTCGGAATCGTTTCCTTCTGGAACATTAAACAACATCAAATTATTGGCACGATTTTGGCGCTAATGTAGCTCCACAAAAATATCAGCTTCATTGTAGTTTGATACTGGAATGTTGGAGGAAACAGGGTTATTGGGTGGAAACTGCATCACAGGGGTCTTTTTAAGATTATCAACCCCTGTCGTAGTTCTTCAACAGCCTTTATGAGTGATGGTACAACTTTCAGCCGATTTTGACAGTCTGGGCAAAAAAATCTTAACTGCCGAGCACCCTTAAGTTCCATTACCTTAATCTCTGTTGCATTGAGTCCTGACCATACTTTTTTATGAAACAATCTAGAGCATCTGTCGCAAGGAACCTGCTCTGTAGCCATTTTTAGTTTAGAGTTGATTTATATAATTTTCACAGTTAATATGGGCAAAACATAACAAAAAATAGAATCTATCCGGTTGAAAATAATGAACTGTTGATTTTTTTGTAATCTATTTTAATTAATCTATTTTTAGGTTTCTCTTTGATTAATTTATAACAAAATACACGCAGAACCAAAACAATGGCGCAAAGGTTACTGGCATCCAGAATAGCATCGCAATTCTTAATTGTAACCTAGCAAAGGGCAAAGGGTATACTGCATTTACCTATGAGAATACAAATAATCGTTGAATATATTATATATAAGTGTAATAATAAAACATACAGGTA
The DNA here is from genome assembly GCA_016904865.1 of Pissodes strobi. Lineage (NCBI taxonomy): Eukaryota > Metazoa > Arthropoda > Insecta > Coleoptera > Curculionidae > Pissodes > Pissodes strobi. The sequence goes on from MU183982.1 coordinate 26,705, forward strand.
ATGTTATTTTTTCTATTTTCATATCAACATTTGCAAAGAGATAAATCGTTTTCTATTACGTTGTCCAGATTTATTTAATAACAATAATAAACTCGCACTAGCGTTGTTATATTTAATATAAATTCTCGCATCGTTACACAAAGGTGATTAAATCCGACACAATTTAAACAATGTCACGAACTAATCACTCGACGATTTTGTTTGATGCGCTGTTATAATAGAATATAATAATACAAAGCACAGATAGGCAGTAGGTCTAAATATTATTTGAATATCGTCAGCCTGACTAACCCCGAAATAATTTTTAGTTGTGTTCAAAGTTGATGACAAAAGATCTCTGGTTCCCACATGTTTTACGAGCAAAATAAAGCATTTGTGTTAAAATTTGATTTACTGAAACCTAACCTGTGGAAATGATAATATATTGTCATCAACTCTTAGTATCCGAACGAAATATCTATATCAATTATTAAATTATCAAAACAAACAGGTAAAGGTAGGGCCGCTATTTTGATTTGTATAATTAGTCGTTTTTCGGGGTCAAATATACGAAAATAGCTATTAATTTATCTTCTTATCATATTTCTCAATGCTATTTATGTGACATGTTTAGATTATTTTGCAACAATTTGAAGTATTTTTAGCACAAGTTTTCAGGAAGGAAAGCTTTAAAACCGGGCTACTTTGAAAATATTTTAATTTAAACACAAAGGTGTGGTGGATCTCACCAAGAAAAAAAGCAGGGGGGGGGGGGTTGCGCAACGGTCAAATACTAGAAAAAAATCAGATTATTATTGAAGTTTCATAAATACAATAAAGGCTAAGAGCAATTTGCAGCTGCCTTCCTGCCGTTTCCATGGAAATGGCAGTCGCTCCGCGCACCTCTCAACGTAAAAGAAAGGGTGACAGTCAATTGCCCATTGTTCACGATCTAAAGGTGATTGTTGTTATTTAAATTGTTGCTCTGCAGTATTTCAGAAATTATGTGGTTTTTTGTGGACAATGTAATTGTGTTGGACATCATGATGTGTGTAAAAATGTATGCTATGAGTGTATCATAATTATGTAGGAAAATTTGTCAAAGCTTTCGTATAAAAGGGCAAATTTCAGAAGAACAATAACTAATCTGCACAAAAAAAGGTAACAAAACATTCTATTGCATTGTTTACACGAAAGAACCATGAAGTTGGACTATATTTTTATTATTTTGGAGAGGTACTTTCTTTAAATGTATGGATAATGGCTAGTAGTGGAAACATGGAAGTTAATAAGTATCCTTTTAAATGTTGTGTGAACAAAACTACAGGACTCTTATGGTGTATAGTTTGTCACAACGTCTTTCACTTCAGTTGTCTAAAATGGAATTTTCATAACAATTTAATAATTGGAAATTCTATAATTTACTGATCAATCGAATGCAAAAATTCGGCCAGCGAGAATACTCCTGATGCAGAAACTGATGATCAGTTGTTAAGGCTGAATCATGATCTAAAATGTACACTTGGGGCACAGACCGACCAGTTTGAGGCTGATTTGCATGAAAAGGATATTATCATCAAGGATTTGCAGGATACAATAGACAAGTTACAAATTGATCTTAATGCAGCTCAAAAGTGTGCACGTAAGCAACGTACACGTTCATTGGATTTTGAGTTTGAAGTTTTGGAACATGAAAGAAAATTTGTTGATGCTTTGAACAATAAAAGAAAAGAACTGCTACAGATCTCTAAAGAACTGAATCAGCTTAGAATTAATGACAAGGCACTAATGGGTAAGTTTAAAAGCCAGAAAGAGGAAATCGTTAAACGAGAATGTGATATTCGCGAACTGACTAACATTAATCGCAATATGATCACCTCAATTCGAGTACTTGAAATGGAAAATCTGACTTACCAAGCAGAAATTGAGATTTAAAATCAGAGTTATTCAAACTTAGAAATACACATCATGAAGTTGAAGATGATGTGATATTGATTGATGGGCCTGATCATGATTCATCTATGGCTGCAACAACAAACAAGGCCAAATGATTGGAGGACGAGCATTCAAGACCTGTGAAAACTGTAGAGGAAAAAACTATGTGTTTTTAACTGATGACTGTGGTAGACATATGTATAAATACTTGGAAAACTTTTTTAAAGACTTTTCTATTCAAATCATGTGTAAACCATTTGCAGGTTTTGATGACGTAGTTCGAAGCATCAATTCTTTTATAAATGACTTAACAAACTCGGATTTTGTAGTGGTTTTAGCTGGGTTGAACAATGCAGATGTTTCAAATAGAACCATATCTGCATTGGCAGACAAATGTTTCTTTACCAACCTTATTGTTTGTAATCTGCCCATCAATAGATATTTAGAAAATATTAGCAATAGGTTTTAATTTATAAATAGTAAAGTTTTTCATTGTGTGTCAAGATTATGTTTTTATTCAAATAATATAGGATTTGTTGATTTACAGGATAGATTTGGGGCTATATGTTATGATAGGAATAGTATTTATTTGAATCACAGAGGTAGATGGCAGTTGGCAGAATTACTTTATAAACAGGTTGCTAACTTTTGTCACTATGACAAATTCAAGACCCTAACTTATGTGGAAATTACAGTCCTTTGCAGTGTTTCTTCGGAGTGTTCGGACAATGCAAGTGATGGCTCTGGATTTGTGTCTCCAGAAGCTGATGATCATTCGAATTTAGCTTTTTTAGAAAAACTCGGGCCCTACCACCCATGAAACTTTAGGTAAAGTATCTGTTTTAGTGTTGAATATTCAAACAATCCGCAATAAGATAGATGAATTGACTGTGTTTCTTGAATACCATAATCAACCTGATTTGTTGTCTATAATAGAACACTGGTTGCGGGTTGATGAACCATTATTTATCCCTCATTCTTAAAAATATTCTGTTTTCGCAGATCTGTTACAAAGGGAGGGGGTACTGCATTATTTATGCGCGAAGATCTTCATGAATACTTGAACTTTGTGGATGTTTCAAAGTTTAATGAATTGCCCTCTGAGGGTGAATTTGAATTTTCTCTTATGTATGATGGGACACTTAATACTTTTGTCTTATGCATATATCGACCTAGTTCTAGTTGTAATATTTGTCGCTTTTTGAGTGCTCTGGAGACTTTATTCTTAGGTTTGCGACTTGATGCTAAATTAATATTGACTGGAGACTTGAGCATTGACTGTGTTGATGTCAGTTATGGGTTTAACGGATCTATTTGAGTCATTTAATCTAAGGCTTCTGGTAGTAGTAGTAGTAGTAGTAAGGGTGGGGGGGCCGAAGCCCGGTAAGTAGGCCTATAAGTCCCTTTTCACCATCCCCGATCCGCCCTCCCCTACCTGGCTCCTTCCAACACCCGGCCCGCACTGAAACGGCCCGTCACCTTGATAAAGGTGAGGACGTCCTCCCAGTCCATATCCTTTAGGTCTTCCCGAGCAAGTGTTGGTGCTCTCAGTATCTTCCTCCTTAGGCGATTCCACCTATCACAAATTCCTATATAGTGGTATGAAGACTCCTCCCCTGTCCCGCAGTTCAGGCAGAGTGGGCTGTCCCTCACGCCGATAAGGTGCAGATGTCTGTTTAGGCTTCCATGCCCAGTCAGAATACCTACCAAGTTCCTGATGTCCTCTCGGCTCTTTTTTAGCAGTCGCCTTGCTCTGGACCCGTCAGGATTTAGAATCATTTCCTTGGCTTGTCTGCATCCTTCTTTTCCTCTCCAATTGTGCTTTGTCTTGTTCCAGGCCCAGTTATTTAGTTCCTGAGAGATTTGCCTTTTACTTAAGCCCAGACCAGGTTCTGGACCGACGAGGTGGCTCATTGAGCCTTGTCTTGCCAATTCATCGGCCCGTTCGTTGCCTTCGATGCCACTATGCCCTGGAACCCATCTGAGTCTTACTTCCTTGCGCACAGCCAATCTGTCTAGGGCGTCTCTACATTCCTGAACTAGCTTACAGCTTGCCCTGGGTCTTTGGATCGCCCTGAGAGCGGCTTGACTGTCCGAGTAAATATATATACCTTCTGTTACTTCCGCCTTGGTTGCTACTTCCAAAATAGCAAACACCTCCGCCTGGAAAACAGTGGCATATCTCCCCAGCGAAGTGCTTTCTCCTGATTTAGTGTTGTCTAGGTATACACCGGCTCCGGATGACTGTGTATTAGCCATCCATGAGCCGTCAGTGTACCATGCGTGTACGCCGCTCGGCGTACGTACCTGGCCTGACAGCCACTCTTCCCTTGGTGGAAATTCCACTTGGAAATTCCTTCTCAGTCTTAATCTGCCATCTGGAATATTGCCTTTGGTCGCAATGATGGGTAGATCCCTACTCATTTTGGCGGCAATAGTCGTATGGTCTTTCCCTGTGTAGTCCGTTCGCCATAAGCCATTGTCGATCATCCTTTTGTGAGCCGCCATTGCCTCTCTCTCAATCCAGATCGGGAGGTCCGGCAGCCCCAGCAGCCCCGTCTCCAGGCTTTAGGCCGCCCGAGGCGAACAGGATTTGGCCGCCCCTTACAACAGACCAATAATTAAGGAGTCAATATTGACCTATCCGGCGAATAGGCGCCCGCGCGGTTTTTTAACCGGTAAGCGGAGTATAAGGAGATGACATGCAGGGTCTATATTTTCATGGTAGATGTACAACGTGGGGGCTACCTGGAATTAAATCGGGGATGCCGGGGCCCGGTTTTTTTAAGAAGAGTTTTGGGATGCTAGATGGAAATGGCGTGGTTTTTTTCGCGATTTCTGGCTAAACGGGAGTTCGGAGCGAAATTTTGCCGCTACCAAACCAAACTCCACAGCGGAGTCGGGGTTGACCGGTTAGTGGGTACCCCCGTTTCCGGAATTTTTATCGAGAAGTGGGGGAAGTCGCGAATCACGCTTTTTAACGGATAGATTCAGGTAGAAAAATGAAGAATTTCGGCAAACCAAAAAAACCGTATTTTCATATCGACATAACCTTCATTTTGTCCCATAGGAACCGGAACCTACCTGGAACCGATAGGTTTTTTATTCGATCAATTTGAAATTCGGCAAGTAGGTAGAGGACCTCAAGGCCGACAAAAAAGATTCTTTACAAAAAAAAACAATGTTCTTAGTTTTCGAGAAATCGGCCGTTTAAATTCGAGAACGGTCGCAGTGGCGTGCACTGTCAATTAGAAGAGGGTAGGCAATGTAATAGAAAATGACACATAAGGAGTAAGCCCACTGCAGGCGGCGCCGGAGGCACAAACATTTTCCAGGTGCCACTCCCAAAGACGTTAATTTTGAGCTTCCAAAAAATGTATGCATATAGCCTTTTCGATTCGAGTTTCGCCAAAACTATGCAAAAACTGGTTAGTGGGCTGGTCTTATTTTTTGAAGCATTTGCAAAATTATTTAAATCAATATACCCTGGTTTACTCCACGCATTTCCTTCTTTACCAAAGAGTAAGCATGGCCAACAATACATTTTATTTTTATGACGACACCCGCAAAGCCACATAATTGTCATAAATTTTTTATTAAAATATCGAGGATTTGTCTTGTTGTTGCACGATTTTCAAGTCCGGGCCAATTCTACCAATCTTAACAACATTTTGTTTTTCGGCAAATGTCATACTGGTAAAGAACTTAGTGCTAATACGTTTTTCCAGACAGTTTACAATGTCATCGCACTGGCACTCCATAATAAAAAGCACTAAAACTATTCACAAAATCTTTATAACCAACAAAACTAAACCACAAAGAAAACAACAACCTCTTGTATAGGTACTAAACTAACTAAACTTTCAAAACAAAAATTAAAAGCGCAGATTTTGGCCGACACTTATCGTTGCGTCGCGCGTCGGTTGGTGGGCCCATTCGCTTTGTCTCTTTTCTTTTTATGTATCGTTTCATTTGGCTATCTTTCTTCAAGCACTGCTTTTCGTTTGGTACTGAATCCAGTATTGACGGTCTAAATGCATGCCTTCGATTTGTTATGCGATGCTTTTTAGCGGATTGCCGTCGGAGAAATTATTCCTTTTAATATAGGTAGCGTAATATGAGTGTTAGTATGTGATGTTTTTCTATCATATAATTCATATTTTAATTGGCGCTTAAGATTTTAAATTTGGATTATACCTATTAGTAAAATTATAATTTTTATTATCGGAATTAAAATTAAATGGGTAAATATAGAAAATGTCAAAACTTCAGAGTGGGCACTGCATTTGTGCTTTCATTGTGTGCACGCTACTGAACGGTCGTAGCTCCAAAACTACGAGTCATAAGAAAAAAAAAACATACCACCAAAAATGTGTATTTCGACGACCTTTAGCAAGTGTGTGAGTTGTCGAACTTAAAAATATATATATTGCAGTTTTTTTTTCGAAAAAAGGGGATTTTTTCAAAATTTACATTTTTTCCCACTCTATATATGCTTTTGATAATTTTATTTCTATGTTAATAACATATAAATGGATTCTTTTAATTGTTTCGTAATAAAAACGGATATTATTTTCAATTTTTTTTTGAAATATTCATTTCGCGTTGAGGTCTATTTTCGCATCGAAAAGGTCGTATGAGTTTTCTGTACCGAAATATTTCGACAATAGGGGATTTTTTTGGGAAAAATTATGGTTAATTTTTTGGGAAAAATTGTAGTTGTAACATCCTGTATGTGACTCTAAAAAAATTATTTGTGCGTAGATGACATGTACGTGGTTTCCTATAACCGTTTCTGTAATTAAAGCGAAATCTTTTTTTCAAAAAAGTTAATTTTGATGTGGGTACTCTAGAAAGGGGTATTTGGGGGCGCGGAGTTCGAATTTTTGGTCTGAAAAATCGCACGAGTACGTATATGTAACATACGCTCGCATCACGTTCAGTATGTGCTACATGTTGTTCAGTAATCGATCAATCAATCGGGTTGCATTTCAGCCAATTCCGTAAAAAGTGTCCTGAATCGCTTTACAGATGAGCTATGTCGCAATTTTTCATTAGCAGTTGCGACTGTTAATGCGACTTTTCATTCACTGCGAATTTAAACTGTTAATGCTAATTGCGAATAGACCGTTATGTTATATAGTGAACTTTAATTTTTTAAGGCGGTGGTTATTATTGCTTACAACGCGCGATGAGCTGCTTATAGTATGAATGAAGCGTTTTACATATTCATTGCGAGAGTGTTTTCCGTGTTACATACAATCACATTAAAACTTTATAGAAAAAATAAAAACGGCCGCCCCTAAAAATCGGCCGCCCGAGGCGGCTGCCTCGCCGCCTCACCCCTGGAGACGGGCCTGGCCCCAGGATGATGTTCAGTGCTGCTCCGGGAGTTGTTCCCAATGCTCCGGTAATACACAAACAAGCCAGCCTTTGCAGTCTGGCCAGTTTCTGGGCATTAGTGGCTCTGGCCACCGCTGGCCACCAGACCACGGATTCGTAGGAAATCCTCGGACTTATCACAGCAGTGTACAGCCACTGGAGGATGTAAGGTTTTAAACCCCACTTATTACCTACCGTTCTCCTTAGTTGCCACATAATCGCGGTTGTCTTATTCACCACCTGTTCATCGTGTGCCTTCCACGTCAATTTACTGTCTAAAATAACTCCCAAATATTTGACTTGTTGACTTAGGCTCAGTCTCGTCTGGTAGAGTCACCGTCTATAGATATTCTAATAAGTCCGCTCACTCCAGCGTGCCGTGGAAAATACTGCCGTTGACCTTGAACACACTCGGCCACTGTACAGCAGACGAATGGATGCAGCTACGGTGTACGATCAATATGAACTGCCGCTCGATTATTTTTATACGGGGAGCGTTCTATTAGGAATAAATGATATGAATATGATTATGTATTAATGTTTGGATTATTTATTTGTTATGAACAATTATTGACATTCGCTGTCTCATTTATAGGTCACTTTGTAATAGTTATTTAGTATTATAATAAATAAGTAAATAATAAACGAAATATTATCTACGATATGGATAAAAATACTAGTAGGTACATCTGGTATTGTTTAATTACGAACACAAGTTACAAAATATAACAGGAAAATAGCGACAATGGAACAATTTTAACCTGATATTTTCGGCTGTCGATAGGTATCTTATTACATTTTGTTATTAATATGACAAATGCGTTGTCACAATGGATTTCGTCTTTAACTAAATAAAAATTGAAAACGCCAACTAACCCGTGCCACACCCATAACTTAACCCAAACATTAAAAGTGTTTTCCACCTAGGGTTTTTTTATTCTTAATTAGTGGTTAAAACAGCGAACAAACTTACTTAAACTCATATATAACTCAACTTATATACATAATTTGGGTGAAGGTAAATATTATAAATCCACAAATTTTACGCTATTTTGATATTCTTTGGATTCATAAAAGTGATTTTTCAAAGCCATGCATGTAACGACACGTTTTGGAATTTTCGTCTCGCAAGAGAGATCAAGAATATGACTCTCTCTCTCTCTCAATTAATCAATTTTTATGAGACGAAGTGAAACTAACCGAAAGTTGATTGGACGACTAACCCAAACTAACCAAATCTATTAAAATTGATTATAACGTATCGAAACTGGTTCAAATGACTAAAACAAGTTGAGACTAAGTGAAATTAACCGAAAGTTCATTCGATGACTCACCCAAACTAACCAAATCTTAGATTATAACATATCGGAACCGGTTCAAATGACTAAAATAAGTGAGATTAAGTGAAACTAACCGAAAGTTGATTCGACGACTAACCCAAACTAACCAAATCTATTAAAATTGATTATAACGTATCGGAACCGACTCAAATTGCTTAAATAAGTTGAGACTAAGTGAAACTAACCGAAAGTTGATTAGACGACTAACCAAAACTAACCAAATGTATTAAAATTGATTATATCATATCGGAACCGGTTCAAATGTCTAAAATAAGTTGAGACTAAGTGAAACTAACCGAAAGTTGATTCGACGACTAACCCAAAATAACCAAATCTATTAAAATTGATTATAACGATCGGAACCGACTCAAATGACTAAAATAAGTTGAGACTAAGTGAAACTAACTGAAAGTGAAAGTTGATTAGACGACTAACTAAAACTAACCAAACGCATTAAAAGTGATTACAGCGTATCGGAACCGGCTCGAGAAAATAAAATAAGTTGAGACTCGATAACGAAGTATTCACTTCTATTACGTATACTGTGCTACTAGTGACTTAAAAAATCATTAAAAACTTGTACAAATCTGCTGTAATTGCGACTACTTTTCTCTGCCGACTTTCAATGTATTGTTTTGTTCTTATTGAAATCTCGCAGACGGCGCATGGTAGGTTTGTATACAAGGCTGTGTTGCCAGATTTATTCTTTAATTCTATATGATTTTAAATTAAAATGGTACCTTTCTCTGTTTGACAATTTTATGTTAGTCAATAGTTGTGTTGTGCTGAATTTAAACCAATATCTATTATTCCTGAAATTATTATTTTATATAACTTATTAAAGCGAGGCAAAGCGATAGTGATATTAAGCTGATAAGAATTGATATTGTTCATTGATCTATATTAAAGGTCGAGAAGAGGATTTTAGGCGCATGATTATTTCTCTTGCTGACTATATTTTATTTCCTTATATTCCTTGCGTTTCTATACAAGCGTCTAGCGTCTGCGATATAACTATTTGCAATCATGCGCAGTTGAGTTTCAGGATCAGCTTCTGTGCTTGTGATCCTACGGCCCGGGTTCGATTCCCGTCGGTGACATGTTTTATTTTTATTTTTTTGGTTATGTTTGTAAGTTGGGGTTAATTTTGGTTTTGTGTTAGGCAGGGTTGGTCAAGCGTGTAGCACGCCCGTCTCAAGGCGCTTGTTTGACTAATTAAAGTTAGTTTCGATTATTTTTGCTTAATCTGGGATACTGAAGACAAGCGCGCGTAGCGAGTAGCACAGTACACGTGATTGAAGTGAATACTTCTCGAGTTTCAACTCATTTTATTAAAATGAGTCGGTTCCGATACGTTATAATCAATTTTAATACATTTTGTTAGTCGTCTAATCAACTTTCGGTTAGTTTCACTTAGTCTCAACTTATTTAAGTCATTTGATCAGGTTCCGATATACTATAACCAATTTTAATAGATTTAGTTAGCTTAGGTTAGCCGCCGAATCAACTTTCAGTTGGTTTCACTTTGTCTCAACTCATTTTAGTCATATCAACCGGTTCCGATAGGTTATAATCAATTTTAATAGATTTGGTTAAATTGGGTTAGTCGTCGAATCAACTTTCGGTTAATTTCACTTAGTCTCAACTTATTTTAGATATTTGAAATGGTTCCGATACGTTATAATAAATTTTAATAGATTTGGTTAGTTTGGGTTAGTCGCCGAATCAACTTTCAGTTAGTTTCACTTTGCCTCGACTTATTTTAGTGAATTCAACCGGTTCCGCTAGGTTTTTATAAATTTTAATAGATTTGGTTAGTTTGGGTTAGTCGTCGAATCAACTTTCGGTTAGTTTCACTTAGTATCAACTTACTTGAGACATTTGAACCGGTTCCGATACGTAATAATCAATTTTAATACATTTGGTTATAGTTTTGGTTAGTCGTCTAATCACCTTTCAGTTAGTTTCACTTTGTTTCAACTTATTTTAGTCATTTCAACCGGTTCTGGTAGGTCATAATCAATTTTAATAGATTTGGTTAGATTGGGCTAGTCGTCGAATCAACTTTTGGTTAGTTTCACTTTGACTCGACTTATTTTAGTCATTTGATCATGTTCCGATATGCTATAAGAAATTTTAATAGATTTGGTTAGTTTGGGTTAGTCGCCGAATCAACTTTCAGTTAGTTTCACTTTGTCTTAACTCGTTTTAGTCATATCAACCGGTTCCGATAGGTTATAATCAATTTTAAAAGATTTGGTTAGATTGGGTTAGTCGTCGAATGAACTTTCGGTTAATTTCACTTAGTCTGAACTTATTTTAGTCATTTGAACCGGTTCCGATACGCTATAAACAATTTTAATAGATTTTGTTAGTTTGGGGTAGTCGCTGAATCAACTTTCGGTTAGTTCCACTTAGTCTCAAATTATATGAGACATTGAACCGGTTCCGATACGTTATAATCAATTTTAATACATTTGGTTTGTTTTGGTTAGTCGTCTAATTAACTTTCGGTTAGTTGCACATAGTCTTAACTTATTTTAGTCATTTGATCCGGTTCCGATACGCTATAACAAATTTTAATATATTTGGTTAGTTTGGGTTAGTCATCAACAACTTTCGGTTAGTTTCATTTAGCCTTACTTATTTTAGTCATTTGAACCGGTTCGGATACGTTATAATCAGTTTTAATAGATTTGGTTAGTTTGGATTAGTCATCTAATCAACTTTCGGTTAGCTTCACTTCATCTCATAAATGAATAATTCTTTACCAATTCCATAAGAAAGAAGGAGAGATCACGTGTAGTTACACAACACTCAACAGTCATCAACAGTACAATAAGAAAAACTACTCTTAGCCATCTTAACCTTATATATTTTTTAAATAGCGTTCATCGTGCGAAAACTATTCCGTAAAAATAAATTCACACCGACCGATCGCGAAAGTGCTTGCGAAAACTGAGTCACGGCTAAGCCGTGACATTGACAGACATTGACATGTAGCCGATGGGTGAGGGATTGGCGCAGGCAGGAGGGAAATTTTCCGCGGCACGCTCGAGTGAGCGGACTTATTAGAATATCTGTAGACGGTGGTAGAGTATGGGATGTATAAAACCTGTTGGATTTCGTTTCCTTGTGAAGAGAATGAGTTCGGTCTTCCCTGGGTTTACTGAGAGACCATTCTCCTCACACCAACGTTGAACTATGCAACACGCCACCTGCCTACGCTCGCAGACCGTTCTCGCGAACTTGCCCGTGATCATTACTAGCCCGTCGTCAGCATATGCTTGTGCATAGAATCCCTCAAGATTTAACTTTCTCAGGAGGCTGTCCATCACCAGGCACCACAAATGTGGCGAGAGGCAGCTGCCTTGTGGGCAATCTCCTCTTACCCCGGCTTCCACGAGAACTTCTCCCAGCGTGGCGCTGATCTTTCGGTCTTCGAGTGCCGTTTTTACCCACTTGACCAAATGAACTGGTGTTCTCTTGGCCTGGAGGGCTTGACAGATAGTTTTCGTTTTAGCCTTATCGAAAGCTCCTTCTACGTCAAAGAAGAGCGCTAGCGCCATTTCTTTGTTTTCTATTGCCTTTTCAGCCCTTCTAACTACAGAATGGAGAGCCGTTTCAGTCGACTTCCCCCTTCTGTAGGCGTGCTGATTATCATGTAGAGAAGAATCAGTTAAGATCTCTTCCATGATGAACCTGTCAATCATTGTTATGTTTTTCAAGGTGTTACTCTCAACTGGCTACAGTCTTACTTAACTGAGCGGAAACAATATGTGAAGTGTCTAAATAAACTATCGGCAGGACAGAACATTGAGCATGGGGTTCCTCAAGGCTCAGTGCTTGGCCCACTTCTGTTCCTTTTATATATAAACGACTTAGTTTCCATCAATATTCATAGGTCATTTACTCTATTTACCGATGATACATCAATTCTGTGGCTAGGATCTGATACTGACTCATTGGGGGATACTATAAACCGTGATATTGGAACAATAGTGGAGTGGTGCAATAGCAACAGGCTAATTTTTAATGTTGAGAAAACTAATATTATAAGCTTTAAATGTACTGTAACTGACATAGTTCTGGATAGTGTTCCATTAAGTGGCAAGGAAACTTATAAGTTTCTGGGTAGGTTGAAGTTTGATTGTGATATACAGATCTTGCGAAGAAGGTTGGCATCATCATGTTTTGCGGTAAGAGCAGCAAGAATAAATTTGGGACATGATGTTTTAAGGGAAGTGTTTTTTGCCTTAATGGAGTCCCACTTGAGGTATGGAATACAATTTTGGGGTTTTGCGTGTGGTCATTTGATTCAGTACGTTTTTGTTCTTCAAAAGCGGGCTTTGCGTTACTTATGTGGGGTCGGCCCTACGGAGCACTGCAGGCCTCTGTTTATTCGCGAAAGAATATTGACATTGACTTCACTTTTTATCTTAACGACTGCAAGTATGGTTTACAGAAAATACAAAAGATCACTAGATAGCAGAGCAATGCCGTTAATGGTAACAAGATTCGGAAGCAATAATTTGGGATTACCTAACCCAAAAACTTATTTGACTAAAAATTCAATCATATATCATCTGCCTCTGGAAATCAAAAATTTAGACAGTGAGAGACTTTTTAATAAACAGGTCAAGAAGATATTGTTAAGCAAGGCCTTTTATTCTCTTGAGGAATTTTTTCATGAAGCATTGTAGTTACCATCTTGTAAACTTATAATTATGAACTTATAATTGTTGTAAACTTATAGTTATTGTTCTTGTTTGTTTGCCTTTTGTGTTATTTTGTTATGCATAAGGATTACTAATTTATTCATTCAACAATTACATGCCTAATGTTTTTTGTACTTATAACAGCTTTGTAAATAGGAGTGTTAGCTCTTCATACAATAAAGCAGAATTGAATTGAATTAATTTTGGTACTATGAGACAAAGGGACGTTATGAAAGGAAAATTAGTCATAATTTCCCTTTACTCTCACGGCAGATATATAATACAATTATTATAAAAGCAGATCAACATGGCATTAATATTGTGCAATATAGCCGGCGAGAGAAAGCTTAAAGACATTAATAGTCTGGCCTGACTCATCGTCAAATGGACTGTAATGAAGGCAAATAATCGACACCTTTCAATTGCGCAACGGTCACGTCTCTAAATAAGAAATGGTTTTAAGACAATTTTTCCAATTAAGCGATTTCTTGGAACTAAGTTTAGGCAATATTTATTTTTGGGTGTCTTTATTATGTAAATCTAGAGCCATTGTATGTATATCCAATCATACGGGGTATTTCATTGCAAGTAGGTATATGCAGGCTGTCCCATTTATTTTGACACACTTTATCCTGGTAAAGCCGCAAGTGTTTAGGTCAAATACTATTTTATTCATATGACATAATAGGTTTTTAAGTGGAACCCACAGCTGTCTACGTACAAGCATGTAACGCGCAAAGCTGTCTAACGTTCGGCTCATCGATTTTTCTTTTCCGAATTATTACCACAAATGTGTAATATTAAGCCAGCGGGAGCCCCACAGTAAACCCCAATTCTAGCAGTCAAAGATTAAGGCCCTTATGGGCAATAAAGTAGAGGCGCAAAGCCTTCGTGACAATACTATTAACGCTATTTTATATTCAAAACATATCTGCAGTGTGTTTACAGACCGAAATAAGCTGGTTACTTGTTCTGGGTTTATAATAACAAGTTTGTCATACAAGTTTGGGTTTTTTATAGTTCCAAAGCGAGTAACTGACCCAACAGTCAGCGAGATTACAATAGAAAAAATCCTTATGGGTTCCTAGAAATATCGCTTAGACAATGATCAATACTAATCGATAGTACCGTTTTATTTTAAATCCTATTGGGACCCCTGATATCCGCTAATGATTAATTAGTGGGCTTGTTCGTTAGATTATCTTGTGAATTACTTATTAACGGATATACTTTTGAGTATGGAATAAAAGGAACACTTTTGCAAAGATCAAATTCTCAGAAATGAGAAACGTGTAGCTGTTAAATCGTTAACAGCGTCGGCACGTCTTTTCTAAATCGGTCTCGTTCGTAAGTTTGTCTGAGCGGAATTTCAATTTCAATTATTATTATTATTAACGAGAAGATATGAATACATTTTAGTTTAAAAGCTATAGCTGGAGCAGCCTATTCATTTCAAGGCCGCTAGGTATTTGAATTAATGAATAAATAATCTATAACCGTTGTTTAATAATAATTATTTAATTATATACTAAGATCATGGTTATTAGGCTAAGAATTTCAATATTCCATTGCCGATGCATAATAAGAGATGTTTTACGTCACAGAAGTTGCGTATACGGTACGTCATTCATTCACTGTACGCAACTGAAAATCCCGACTAGATATGCTGCACCTTTACCTCGAATCACACAAAAGAAAAGCCATATGTTATGTAATGAAAGGGCCAATTTGTAAAACCCAGGGTCATTAAATAGAGATAATTTTGTTAAGGAAAAACCCGATGATAGCTCTTCAATCAGGGAAAATGCCCGACCATTAGACATGTTTCCTTCTGGCCATTAGGCTTCTGGTTTTGAAATACTCAACTTGTTCTGGGCAACATTAATCGCGTTGCAATAAATGCTAATTTTTATTAACGCAATATGGCTTTGATGCCTTGTATGCAGTGGCGTGCCAAACGATTTTGCAGCATCAACTTCTGATCCGATGATAAGTAGCTCTTTGTAACGGTAAACGGTCTAGTGCACTCGCTGCCTTAGAAAATCCACACACTTTAACCTACTGGTTTTTGAACCCGTTTGTAGGCGTAAAAAATCTATTTGTACCGGTTTTAATCGTATTTTATTTCTCTTGTTACAGTGCGACAGAGATCAGGATGGTTTCGTCAGTCTGGAAGAGCTCACGGCATTCATCAAAAGTAACGAACAAGTCAGCCCCAGCTCGGGACCCCTGACGCCGATCATCGTCAACAACTACGAGCGTTTCGATCAAAACCACGACAACCGGCTCGATTTTGAAGAGTTCGTCGAAATGATCACCAACGATGGGTTTTTAAAGGATTTCACAAACCTCGGAAACCGGTAAGTTCCATAATATATTATTTGAATTTAAATTATAAATTATTTGGCACACTTCATTTCGACACAAAATGTTATATTCCCAATTAACTCGTAGGGGCAGTTGGCTAACGTCCTTTCGCCCTATCCAAGATACTAGCTGAGCGACGACAAGGGGGAGGGAAGGCAGCTGCAAACTGCCCTTGCCTTTTGCTCGAGAACTAATGAAATTTTAATAAACTATAAATATTTCAGTGTTAGGCCCTAGGAGTCTTAAGGGTGATCATTACGGGAAAAAATTGCGGTAAATTACGTAAAATTATTGGTCACTCGAGTATTACGATCTAAATCGTCCCTGATTACGGTGCAAGAATTGTTGTCTTCACAGTTAATTAATGGTTTTAAAAAAAATTAAATTTTTTTGTTAAACAGTCGCCACGTGCCGCCAAATTGGGAATTCCTCTCTTAAACTGGTTCCACTGCTAGAAGAGCCTTGATTCTGATATTATGCAATACTAAATTAAGCGTTTCTTTATTACAACCACATTCGAATGCGTATAAAAAAGGCATTTAATGTATTTTATTGGGCGTGTAAGTGTAGGATAGGAAATGTGTAATATTTTAAAGCATTTTTATTCTAAATACATTTTCTTTCAAATGATGGCATTTGTATCAGTAATAAAGAGGCAGGAGTAACGTCAGCCCACAGCCTATGTTGCCATTTTGTCTCCGATGGGTTGTTAAGTAATTGTTGAGGCCAAGGTTAATGGCTCCTGCTACTTTGCAAGGCAATTGGCCAGCTGACTGATTACAAATTAGAGGGCATTGGCATGTGTTGAAATTAAATTGTTGATTCCATAGCCTTACAAATATGTTCTTTATTTATTCCAAAATTAGCTTTAAATAGCATGCCCCACTAAACTCCAGCTTTGTCCGATTGAGCAGTAAATTCGAAAATAATATGTTTTATTGACATTTCTGCTTTTTTTGTTGTCATTATGATAAAACTTCTTCCTAAACAAAATTGGGGCAAAATTGATTACTTTTTATGCATCCGCAACAAGAGTCCAAAGATGTCAGATCGGCCGATCGACCAGGCCTACTGAAATTTTTTGAATCTTTTATATATACCTATAATGGTGCAGTCTGTAAGCCAATATCATCATCTCTCATAGAGTATGCCTTCCTAACACCCAGCCTCCAACCGGTGTTGCCATTTTATTTTGTTTGCTACGTAACGTTTTAATTAAAACAAAAAAGAATGAATCCTTAGAGTACCTACAATTTATGCGCTTTGTTCCAGATACGTAAAGTTCCTAGTAGTACCAGTATGTCGAACGAGACGCACATACAAGGTGCAGCTGCAACGAATGCACACCATCACGGGAATGTACGAGAACGAAGTGAAATTCAAAGCGACCGACATAGGGATGATACTCTTATCCGTCGTCCAAATAATACTATTCTACACTAATTTTAAGGAGCCGTTAGTTTTCAAGCACGACCGAAGGTACGAGATCTGGAGGTATATAACCTACATGTTTACTCATAACTCGTAAGTATTACTATTTTGATTTTGATATTATTTTTAGGAGATTTCTGTATATATTTGGCAACATGTCATATATACAATGTCACGGTTAGTGGCTTTTGCATCTGTACAGGGTGTGAATTCTTGAGTCATTGGAACAGCCTTCATGTGAATATAGAGATGTATTGTTTCAATGGCTCGAGAATTCACCACCTGGACAATTAGATGACACATAAAAAAATATGGCACAGTTGGGCAAATATTCACTGTCAATCTAAAACATCCCTTATTTGGATTCAGATATTTATATAATAATGTACCGGCCCACAGGCGATGTTGCCATTTTGTTCTGTATTTCTTCTCACCGATGCTATGATTGTGGCATCTGCTACTATGTAGGACAATTAGCCGTCTCGCTACGATTCTTTTTCGAAACATCGTTTTTAAAAATGTATTACAGTTTTTCTAAATAACTTAAAACATTCTAGAGCATTTGGCTACTCAATTACATATCAGGGGCCATAAAGTCGTTATATTTTTTAGAGATTTCTTCTCATAATTAATTATTATTAATGATATTTTAATTAATCCGCTGGTTTTTTTGCGTTTCAGTTCGTTCCATCTCCTCGCAAACGTAGCCATCCAAGTATTGGTCGGGCTACCTCTCGAGATGGTTCACAGTTGGAGAGTTTTGATAATCTACGTCGCGGGTATTTTGGGGGGCTCCCTATTCCAATCTGTCATCTATCCCCTGGAAGATCTAGCAGGTGGAAGTCCGGGCGTGTATTCCGTCTTTACCGCACATATAGCCACAGTTATCATGGTAAGTACTATTCACGAATTTATAGGTTAACTAATGCAAAATGCGCCATTTTCTTTCAGGCTCACGATATTTAGGTTAGGATCACTGATTAATGTTGATTGGTGAAGACACTGTCTCCATCTATTGAGCTCGCATGACTAAAAATAACGTTTGTTTTTGCAGAACTGGCGGGAAATGAGCCAACCGGTCGTCCAGCTCATCCTCTTCGGCAGTTTCACAGTGTTCGACACCATCTACAAATACTGGACGTTCAGGAATAGGGACGACATAAGCTACATATCTCACCTAGGGGGCGCCATATGCGGCCTGCTGGTGGGCGTGAACATCCTGAGGAATCTTAGAGAGACGAGAGCGGAAAAAATAATTTGGTGGATCTCCATCATTTTGTACGTCGGAATAATGAGCACGTTCATCTGTTTGGAGTTCGTTTTCAATGTGTTCGATGTGCGGAGTTAGTGTTTTGCTTTAGCGTCACTCATCCGAACGAATCTCAATAACTATTGCGACTGAATGATTTTATATTTTTAGTTATTAAGGTTGTCAAATCCTTGGCCGAAGTGCCTAACTTGTTCGTTCGGTCCGCTCGATCGCCTGATCTGAAACGTCTGGACTTTTTATCGTGGCGGTCGTCTAGAGCAGAACGTGCATATATATTTTAACCGTGAGCAGTATTTCGAATTAAGAAGGTATCTAAACTGCCCTATTAGCATTTTGAATACTATGTATATTGATATCTCTTAATCTCTTCCCTTGTAAAGATAACCAATAAAAATCAGACGATCGAGTAGGCAACGAATTCAGTGACGGAAGTGAACTGGTTCTAAATAATATCGTCAACGGCCTGCTCGACCACCGGATCTGGTTCATCGAGACTAGATATATTTAAAGACGCATCAAGGGTTTTTCTTATGATCGATTGATTGAGATCGACCAAATTATTATTAAGTGTCGCCAGCTTATTTATATCCATATTGCTTTTCCACTTTTTTTATTATTTATTTATTTTTTGCTAGTCAGTATCATTATCACATTTACATTAATTTAACATTTTATATACCTAGTAAATTTAGCGAATGAATTGCCTTTTAATGTTAGAGGTATTGGAGAATGTGTTAAAGCTCTGAAGTTCGTTCGATGGACTTACTTTACTTCCTACTTTGTGTACAGGCCCTTTAAAAACATATACATCACATTCTATCAATTTTTTTCACATTAGTATTAAGGAACGTCGCACTTAGATGATATCGGATGACCATTAAAATGTTGCCTACGAACTCAATTAAGCTAGAATCTGATATAATTGGGACATAAAATGCGAATTTTTGTGTATTTTTTATATTCGGATTCCCCTTTAAATTTCCTTTTCAACGAGGGGTCACAAGTTGATATTTGCTTTAAAAATGGCGCTCTAGGCGCTAGTTGATCATAATTAACATGGCGGCTCCGTGATGTCAGAGGCAACATGGTTTTAAGCATTGTATGAAATTGTCAATCCATTGAAAAACCAGTGCGTTAAAGTTTACAAAAATATTTTTTTTCAATTATAACGCAGAGCGGCCATGTGGTTTTTTTTAAAGGCCCCGAAGCGCCGTTTTTAACACAAATATCGACTTTTTTGTTGAATAGGGAATTTAAAGGAGAATCGGAATATATGCATATTCCACGGTTGCTTCATGATACTCAAACAGTTCCTACCGAAGTCAATATGTTGACGATATTATTGTTGGAGCATGAGATTTACGAAGTTCTTATTGTTCGGATGTGTTGACAATATTGCTTCAGGATACTCAAGCAGTTCCTATCGAAGTCAATATGTTGACGATATCGTTGTCGCATCAGACGATTAAAACAGTTCTTATCTAGAGGGATATGTTATTCTTATCGACGTCGATATGTTGACGATATCGTCGTTGTATCAAAAGATTTAAGCAGTTCCCGGTCACATCCCGGCACAAAACAACTGCGTCATAGTTGCAACAGTGCCTTACTATGACAAACAATTTTTTTTTCGAAGTTTGTATTTTGTGATAATCGGGTTACGGCCATGGGCAACATTTACGTGGCCACCTGAGCGGACCTGTACTTCATGTTTTATTGTGATATTTTATACTTAAATTCGTCTGTATGAAATCGTTTTAGGAATCTCTATTTATTTCTCAAGTCTGTAAGTTTAAAATAGAATTTTATAAAAGCGTAGGTTGTTTCATTAAGCTAACCCAAACAAACCGAAATTATCTACATATTGATATAAAATGCGAATAATAATGCATTTTGTGACTATTTTCCCAAGTTGCGTGTGTAATAATTAACAGATTTCTGGGGGATTTAAATACTATTTATGGTCTTAAAATGGAATATGTGGGAAATTTTGGTTAATAAAATGTTAATCGTGCAAGCGAATTGTAAGTATTTTAAGTGCATTTTAGGTTGCCCGACTTAATAATACATTATAATTATTTTTGTTTTGTACACCACTGAGGTTTAATTTCCATTATTATAAAAACATCGAACAAGGGATTTGTATATATATTCTGGGGCTTTTATGACTGTTATACACGTCACTAATAAATAGTCGCGCCAACGGCCTGCCCGACCGCCTGATCTGGTTCATACATACGTGTTAATGCTAATTACTATTTTGCTACCGATATAAATTAATATACATATAAGAAACGCGTAATAAGCATTTATTAAAATTATAATTACGATACTAGTGAAAGTTGCAGTAAACCTGCTCAATAAGTATTTTTTGCGCGTTGATATATCGAACGAAACGGTTGATTGTAAATTGGCCTTAATAATACAACGGTCTTGTGCCAATTGGATGTTGCCAAGTCATTTTTAGATTACAAATCGTTAGAAATATGATTAGGCCAAATGACTTATTTACAAGTTACATTTGTATGACAAAATTTTAGGTTGGCATACATGAAAGAAGCAGATTTACATTACAGCACTTATTAATTACAAGCAGTCCTATTAGATTTTTTTTGCTGGGCATCAGGCCAATCGATCGTTCGTGTATGTGTAAATTGACCTTAATAGAACCGTATTGTTTGACAGCTGCCAATTGGATGTTGCCAAGTCAATTTTAGATAACAAAACGTTAGAAATATGATTAGGCCAAATGACTTATGACGGTAAAAAAGATTCGTCTCTCTTTAGAATAATGCGTCGAAAATATTTCTGCGAAACACACTTTAGAATTTAGGTTGGCATGCATGACAGAAGCAGATATGAGCCACTTTACATTACAGCTCTTCTATCAAATTTTTTTGCTGAGCATCTGACCTTAATAGAACTGTATTGTTTGCCAACTGCCATTTGGGTGTTGCCATGTTGCCAAATCAATTTTGGACAATGAAACGTCTTGAAATGTAGCAAAAAGTTGTTGGAAAAATTGCGGATGTACTTTGACTATAAATTACCATATTTTATTTATATTTTGATGGTCTGTTACATCTTTATTAGTACAACACAATAGAGACTGTGATTGTACCTGTACTACATCAATTTTGTATTTTAGTACTGACATTTTGGCAGCCATGTACCATGTAGCTTCATTTGACTGCATTAGGGATGTGCCTTAATATTACATCTAACGATAAGTATCGATATCCCCGAATATCGCCTATGGCAAAGAATCGTTATTCGAAAAATCAAATAAATAGTAAACTAACTGATGCCCAATTTTATCCAATTGTCAAAAATAAATAAATGAAAAAGCAGCATATCGATATAAAATATCGATACGTATCGAACATTTCTAGGACGAAATGTTGTTGCTAGGTTTACACCCGAGTGGTTAATACGTGTTAACTAAAAATTCGATTCCCCAAATTCATCATAAATAGTTATAATTATTGCCTACGATTGGTCTTGAATTAAGTATAGTAAAGTGTAACACCGAAATTTGTCGTTATGCGAGTGGGACGAGCTTATTTATTGGCCGTGACCAAAATACAATTAATCATTCGTTTCGGTGTAAACTTAAGCTATAGCTCACGTACTGCGAGACAAATCAATGACAATTGTAGGACAAGATACAGTGCG
>MU183982.1:59591-74307 GCA_016904865.1 Pissodes strobi
AAAAAATGTTGAAACTGATGTCTTCTTTAACCATGTCTAGAAATGCCTATTTTTTTACTTTCAATCAAACTTGAAAAAGCACGCTTCTTATTGTGATGTAAATCTAGACAATAAAGATTTCTTGGTGCCAAATATCGTGTGATAAAAATTATCGTGTATCAGTAATACCGTTGTTTGAGTAAACTCAAACAACTGTAATACTGAACTGACAAAAAGGAACCCGAAATTACATTTCACAAGTAGGAAACGATAATGTTTATTAAATTACATTTTATTTATGGTGCAAGAAAGTGATTTTTTTTAGTATGGTTTCAGCCAATCCTTGAATTTACAATTTACACTCATTTTTAGGGCCATGTCATACCGCCATGTTATGGTGTCAACCTCGCCTTCCCTCTTTCGTTTATCTAAGCGAGAAATTAATTGCCCTTTTTGAGTCAGAGACTATATTTTTCATGTCTAGCTTGTCAATTTTTGCGGGATTCTGTGTCGTACTCTCTTCATAACGCTTAATAAAACGTCTGAGTATGGTATAAACATGTTCCTGCTCACCCTCCCAAAGTTTACAGTAGGACAGCCTGAGTTCCTGACATCTGGACATTTCCATATGCGAGAAAGATGAAAATCCAAATATTTAATGCTCATTAAAATTTATTTACTATAGATACAAGTTCTTCAAGAAAAATATACTACTTTTCGCTATTGCTCTATCCTTTTGAACTAGAGTTATCACAAACTAGAATTGCATTGGGGAAAATCCCTAAAAAAGATATTGATTATTAGCTTAGAGAGAGAAGGAACATTGAACTCCAGCAATGGCGTTTCCCCTCTCCCCCTTTCTTTAAGGTAATTAGAGTATCTTTGGATGGAGATGGGATAGGTGACACCAAACCCCCGGCTGGACGTCCGAATCATATTTGCATACAAAATGTCCTTATATAAATATACTTACTTCATAATGGTACTACGAGACTCTTATGTTGAGTTTCTTCTTGGCCCTATTATTGCTTTTCGTCGAATGCTTGAAACCTTGCCTATGAACTGCTTTCAATTCTTTGAAACAGTACGCGCGTAATTGTTAATTAGTCGTTATAGGCATCAGGGGAAAGTACTTTGCGGAAGGACGAAAGTGCCATCTTGCGCATATCTCGTCCGCTTCAGCTTTGGTATACCCATTTCTAAAACAGATTATTGAGTAGCGTCTTCCGGCAGCGGTCTGTTGTCAACTTTTCTGGCAATCTTTCACGACGTTTACCAAATCGACAAAATTATCTATGCCGTCGCGGTACACTGACTTGCTTGCAACGGTTTGGTAGCTCAGTGGTTTTTATAATGTGATGCGAAAGTGCCTGGTTAGATCCCCGTCAGTGCCAAGCTATGTTTTTAATTATTTTTTGATTGGTTGCGCCCCGAAGCGAGCAGAGGGCCATGCGAAATAACATAATTGTTGCCGACCGCTGTCTGAAGACATTAGTAGATTATTAATATTTAGAGCTAGACCTAGCACGGCACCTAATGCTCATTAGCCTTCAATCAATGTCATTGTGCAATGAATTGTTTTAAAATGGTTTTTTAAGATTATAGTAGTAGTAGTAGTAGTAGTAGTAGTAGTAGTAAACTCTCTATTGGCCTTTTTCGTGAGAAAATTCACCCAGAAAAGACCTCTATCCTGCTTAGTTAGAGCTGTGGCGACCCATCCCAGATAAGTTACACCTGATGGATAGAGATACTATTTTTAGAGTCATCAGTATGTCGAGTATGTACTCCTGAGGGCTCAGATTGTTACATGCACGGCTTGTTTTAAGGTTCGAACACCACCGGCTGGACATTCACACACATTTAAATCTTGTACATGCACGGGGCTCTAACCGCCGGCTGGACGTCCGAATCTAATTCGGGGAGTCTACACAGCCCCTGAAAGCCCCATGTGTCCCCAAACTAACATATATGTATATGCAGCTTGAACAAAATGGCCGTTAGTGCCTGTTCTTTTAGCCCCCGTAGCGAGCGGAGGGTCATGCGTGAAGTGAAATAATACATTGGGCTCATTAGGTGTCGTGCTAGGGCTAGCCCTAAGTGATTATTGCTTATATACGTAAAATGTAGACCAAGCCGCAATACAACTACATTTATTTTGTTAAGGTTGAGCTGATAAAATCGTTAAGATCTGTTACGGGTAACAGCTTAGACGATGGCCATCGCATCGTTTAAGGGTAACTCCCTTGTCAAAGGGTAACAGCCTTTCGTCGCGATGTTGCCTTTCTGTACAAACCAGTCTTAAAATATGTTATATTTTTGAATTTAACCGTCATGAAATTATCAATTTTTGGTGGCTTAAAACAGTTTATACCGTGAAGGCACAGTTTATACCGTAATTCGGTGACGGTATAAACTGTGGTGAAGGGTATGCTGGCAACACCGTTTGTGGCCGTGACCGTTTCAAGCATAGAAGTCCTATTTCTATGGTTTCAAGATGAGTCGTCTGTCAGGAATAGCATTTTAAGATCCTTTACACAAATAGTGCACTATGTAAAAATCGACGCCTCCTATTGGTTGATCCATCTCGTATTACAATATGTCTTCGTGATGCAATCAATTTCTGCCAAGAGCCCTCGAGGTATAGAGATTTAGACAGCTGGGTCTCACCTAGACGGCCCGGGTTCGATCCCCGTTCATTTTTTTTTCTTTTTTTTTTTAAGATTATGTTTCTAAACAGTTTTTTCTTGATTTTGGGTACGTCTTGGGTTAGTTTGGGTATGTCTTGGGTTATTTTGGGTTAGCACCTGACCTGGTTAGTTTCCTTTTTTTGAGCCACCGTAGCGAGCGAAGCGAAGCGAGCAGAGGGCCATGCGAATCGACCAATAGGAGAGGGCGATTTTTATATAGTGCACTATTTGTGTAAAGGATCTTATAATGCTCAGGAGTATATCCTTTTACCAAGAAGAATAATTGAAGTATTCAATTATATATAACACCATGTAAACCTCTATCAGCGTTGCATTTTATTATTGTAATTGGTTCTTTTTTCACGTATGGTGGATGACGATAACTGTCAAGACTCGATATTAAGCTTATAGTTGATTTTTTATAAGGTAGATGGTGCGACATCTAAAGGTGCGTACAGACCTGACGAGACGCGCGCGCGACACGCACGCGACGCGCCGACCGCGCGCCTGCTACGCGAACGCGACTCGCACGGTTTTCTCGTGCGCCTGCTGTGGGCCATGTAGAGAGACGCGCGCGCCACGCGACTAAGTTCTATTGCACTTCTTCACTGATTCTGGCGCGATTGCTACGCTCCTACTACTACCCGTCCACACTGCGCCTCGCTCTTTCTTTGATCTGCCGTCGAAAAACCGACAGCAGACGGGTACCGACGCGCCTCGGACACTTAGGAATTTTGGACTGTCGCGTGCGTGTCGCGCGCGCGTCGCGTCAGGTCTGTACGCACCTTAAGGGCGTCATAGCCGCATTCGATTCACTACTTTTGATCGATTCAGATCGATCTAACTGAACTTTATTGAACTCATTTGTGTTTGATTGTAAAAATATCACTTTGCCCCCACTACCTTAAAAGTGATCCAGCTCACCTGTAAGTGAACCGAAAATGGACCGGGATCACTTAGATCGGTTCAGTAGTTCGGGTAAAACATGGCATTTAAAGCCGTATTCGATTGAGACTGGAGATCAGTTCAAAATGAACTGAAACTGAACTGATATTTCAGTTCAGTGAGCCAAGGTCAAATGAAATTATGAAAACAATTAAAAAAATAGTCGATTGACAATTGAAATTTAAATGCCATCTTTTACCTGAACTACTGAACCGATCTAAGTGATCCCGGTCCATTTTCGGCTCACTTACAGGTGAGCTGGACCACTTTTTAGGTAGTGGGAATAAAGTGATATTTTTACAATCGAACACGAATCAGTTCAATAAAGTTCAATTAGATCGATCTCCAAATTTGTGAATCGAATACGGCTCATATGTCAATTGGCTATTTTTTTAATTGTTTTCATAATTTCATTTGACCTTGGCTCACTGAACTGAAATATCAGTTCATTTCAGGTTTCAGTTAATTTTGAACTGACCTCCAGTCTCAATCAAATACGGCTTATCTTGAAAAAGTCAAATAAGTCATATGGCTAGCTTTGTTTCGATAATTAAAAGCGTGGATTTTTCGAAACTTTAAACTAAAACAATAGAGCTACTAAAAACCAAGGCTGTTTATGGGCTCGTTATAATTCTTGTCGTTTCGTGTTACTGCACCGCCCATAACTTTGACGTCACACTAGGTAAATATTCTTGTTAAAATCTTAAAGGAAATAAATATAAGCGAACGCAACTAAATAAAAGTAAAATAAAGATGGTACAAACAAATAAAAGAAAGCATATATTTACATAGACAAAAAACAAACAAACATCAAAAAAAGAAAGTGAACTTTTGGAAAAACGCACTCAAAATAAAAATCTTTTTCCGTTTGAAAAAACTCCAGGGCCGTTTATCGGATTTACTAGCCGTGTATCTGCCGGACTTGACCCATTCAGATGTACAATTGGAAGTATCGACGTTGAAAAAGGACTTTAGGTTTTCTCTTATGGTGTCCGATACGTCAGTAGAATTTCTAAAATAAAATAAACAGTAAAATGTTTAAGAAAATAAAAATCGAAATGCACTTGCAATTATGGATCGTTTATGACGCTACATACGCTATCCGATAAATATCGTACGGTTGGTGTCACTGGCTTGTATCAGTATCAACCGTTTCGATGTCACTGCTTTGGTCTCTAAATTGTTACTAGATTTTGTCATTGGTTAATACCAATACACATTGAGCACGTTTGTATCTTCAATTGATCCATATATTAGATATTATTGCTTTACGTGAAATATCCGCAAATATCCAGTCAATGTAAAAGCGCAAACCCTCCACCAGCGTTGCCAATTCGTTGTATGCCAATAAAGTATATTCTTACCTTTGCCATTCCGAGCAAGGACTCCTTTCCTTAAAGCAGATTACTTGAATGATATTAAAATAGATCGCTCCAATTGTATTTGCCGTCTCACTGTTCACGTTTTGTAGACATTTTCTAAAAGTGGCATCGCAGTCGCAATGAGACCTAAAAACGTGTGCAACATTGTTGCCACATGTTGAAAAATTATTAAATTTTCAGGATTTAATTTCTTGATTCCTATTAAAATACAATTTTCCTTTACCTGGTATATGGTGAGTTATTACAGATTCCTTCCCGACATTCGCCTTTCATCAAGTACTTCGGGCAATTGTCATGCTCTCGACAACAGGTGTCTTCTTTTACGTGGTGTCCCAAATCGGAATAGTTGCTGGCTCTATCTCCTATAGAAAACCATGGAGATTGGCACGAAAAACAAAATCAATTTGGTTACAAATACGTTCTTACCTGGGCCACACCATTTCGTTCCCGGATAGATGAATCCTCCCTGTTGTTCAATTAATCGGGCTTTATCCTCACATACTTCTTCCAGCGTTTTTACGGCATCGTCCGACACTTGACGCACTCTCGACGCGTCCGCAGCCAATAGCATGGTCCGAATAGTGCCTCTAGAAGGTGAATAATAATAGTTAAATTTGATTACTCGGCCTCAAGAACACTAGAATATTATTTCCAATTGTGGAAATCCATCAAGGATATACAAGACCCAAGCCCCAAAAGTCAATCACCACAGAAAAATACGTTTGAATGTTTCTGCTTACCTATCAGTGTGAACCTTGCAATATGGTTGCTTTGTTGTCAGTTCTATCATCCTGGACATGGTGTTGTCCGCAATAAGAACAGTGCTTCCTAAGGCTGTAGCAACACATGCCATTATATGACAGATTTTGACTAGATGGAGAGCCTACGGATAAAAACTAATGCTATAATATAATATGACAAATAATTAAAGTAATACCGTTGCAAATGAACTATCTCTTAATGGCGATTTTGTGAAGCTTTTTTGCTAAGCCTTTTCAGCTGCCTGCCTTGACACTTTACTTGACTACAGTAAAAGCTACAAGCTAGACCATCAAAGTGACAATAATTATGTCGTGCTTGTTTTATGAGTCAGGTGCTTGTTGATCTTAGCAGTGCATTCGACTGGATCAATCGCAAAATATTACTTTTTTGATATTCCCAGATTTCAGGCCGAATAATCATAATATATTAAAGCTAATTATTACAAATGTATTCATGTTTTTGTCGCGAGCCAGCCATTAGGCAGAGATGATCACTGACATAGTTTCAAAACTAGTTTTGCGCTTACCCACCTTGATCTCGCACACCACGGATAATCGGCGATAACCTTAAACTTTGCGTCGTCGCATCATTACAAATTCTAAAAATATTTAGGCGAGATATTACCTTAAAGAAATCCCATTGCATCTAATTAAATACCGTAACAACGGTGCGCACAAGAAGCAAAAATCCTTTGAGATGTGGATGTGGGTGTGGGGAACACCAAATTTAATATATACATGTGGGTGGAGCGTATGTGGTTAAAACGCCATTAGTTAGATGTACTAAGGCCTGAAGTTTGCGTAAGGAAGAACATTAATGCCTTGTTAGCCAGTTTGGACGATTTATCACAGTTTAAAGGCACTTCCGGTTCTGCCTTCGAAGGGAGACCACGTCGAAAACGGATTACAGAATTCGGCACCGGGTGGTGGATGTTTTTTGCTTAGAAAACGTGTTTAACCTTCGGGGGGAGTCTGGAAAGTCATGCCGGCTAGAAGATGTAGAGGGTGGGTCGCGTAGTGGAGGGTCGATTCCTAATAGGACTATGGTTTCATGACCCTAATATGATAAATAATATAGTAGGTTCTTTTGTATACATGTTATCGGTTTACGAATACGAATTAACGCCAGAGAACAATAGATGGGCAGTTTTCCATTGCAAAATTTTCAATTAAACGCTTTTGAATTTGAATCAGATCCAATATTTCGCTTTTCTACGTCATAAGCTCATTCAAAATTAAGGAAAATAACCTACAACTTATAGGCGTCAGCCACAATATAAGCTTTAGATTAATCTTCAAGTTCTCTTTGTAAAAGCTGGTAATATTGACCTGAACTACATTTGTTTACTGAACACTAAACGCACCCACTGTCAGACTGCCACTCTAGTAAAGTGGAACGCATCAAAGCGAAGCTTCTCGTGAAATCGCTCCGACGTTCATTTTTTTCGGAACCTAGCGACAAGAAGATGGCCAATGATTGGTTAAAAATCCGCGGGGATGTTAAATTGACATTGACAGCTTGCTCTTTTCTTTTCATTGCCACTGGTATACCTACGGTGCTTCATTTTAAAGGCTTAGCGCTTAATTTATGCGAAATTTGAAAATGCCGGCGCTACAATAAACCACATATTTCATGTTTCGAGGGTACGTATTCAGTATTCCATCATTGGGACAAGAAAATTGAAAACTAAAACTTTATACGAGGCCTTGAATGATATTGACGCTCTACATCCAACATCCCAATTTTCAAAAAAATAATACGGTATAGGTATGTATCTTAATTATATATATAATAATACCCTTACATTATATATTTGATTTTTTCTAATATTCATGCATTTTTTACTGGAATTCTGGACAAAAACTAGTGAGAACAGAACCGCGAAATTTTTTGAATTGTAGGTAACCTCAAATTTATATGTTGCGATTGGCGTCAGGTCAGAAGCGTCTAGGGCACCTACTAACTTTTCGATGCAAAAGCTGGGGACATGCGTAATGGCCAAATGTATGAATTATCCATGTCTTTACGGTCTAGCGAAACGCTTTCAATTCAACGCCTCGGTGGTGTAGCAGTTAGCTGTTCTGCTTGTCATGTGTAAGAATCGTAAGAGTTTATGATTCTTGTGTCATGTGTACACTGCGGGTTATTAGCGTCTCGCCGCTGGTGGGGAGCCTCATCCCCGAACTCCGCTCGACAATGTTGGTTACACATATTTCACTTCACGCGTTTGTATACTTTTCGAGAAAAGCAGGAATGTGAGAGCTTGGCTCACGTGGTGAAGCTCGCGTGTCTAGAACGCAAAGTGATTGGTTCGACGCCCGGTCCTTGCATGCTTTTTTTTATTGGATGTTAGTTTTTGGCATACCTAGGGTTAGTTTTTGTTGATTGCGCCCTGAAGCGAGCGGAGGGCATTGTATGAAGTGAAAATGTAAAAATACAAGTAAGCATTAAACAAGGCATGTAGCTCCATAAATCGTGCCGTTCGGCAGAGTCGGAAGCATGCTCCCCATAGCGGCGAGACTAGTCTGCGGGTTCAGTTCCCGTCAGTCGCAACGCATGTTTCGTTTACTATTTTTAAGGTTATGTTTGTTTTTATTAATTTTTTTTTGTTTTAATTTTGGGCAAGCCTTGGGTTAGTTCTTGTTGGTGGCGTCCCCGTAGCGAGCCATAATAATACGCTTTTAAAGATCCTTTACACAAATAGTGCACTATGTAAAAATCGACCTCTCCTATTGGTCGATCCATCTCGTATTACGATATGTCTGCGTGATGCAATCGGTTTCTATCAAGAGCTCTTGTGGTGTAGAAGTTTAGATCGTTGGGTCTCACCTGGAAAACGCGGGTTCGAACCCCGTTGCTTTTTTTTATATTTTTTTAAAGATTATGTTTCTAAACAGCTTTTTTTCTTGATTTTGGGTATGTCTTGGGTTAGCACCTGGTTAGTTTCCTTTTCTTGAGCCCCCGTAGCGAAGCGAGCGGAGGGCCATGCGGATCGACCAATGGGAAAGGCCGATTTTTATATAGTGCACTATTTGTGTAAAGGATCTTATAATGCTAATAATACCTATTCTTGTTGCGCCATTACACATGTGCGCAGCTTTCGCATCGAGATGTTAGTCGGTTCCCTAGATTCTTGTTTGGCGTCTGTCTTATAAAGTGCATGCCTATTTGCCATATACGTACGTATATGCTATTTGCCCTTCCTCTAACTGACCCAAGGGTGTGTCTAGAGATTATAAGCGGAACAAGGATGTATTTAGTTGCCGCCCGATTAAAAAATCATTTATTTCTGTGATAAATATTAGATAACAAGAATGAATAATCAAAAAATAGATACTTTTATTGCCCGTACTGTATATCAGCTAATCATTCCTCGCATTCAAAAGCTTTGGATTAATAAGTATATATTATTATACAAAGCTATTATTACGTGAAATGTAATAGCATATTTAAAATGTGTATTTTCATGCTTTATACCCTTGCCCTTGCTAAGAATCATATAAGATTTCCTGTTTCGAAGGATGTATGAAATGAAGACAATGATACACACCAGTAAGGACCAAACGAAGCAATTAATTATAAATTTAATCGGCTTTTGAGAAAAATATATGCAATAATGCATGGCTTTTCCCAGTGTGTGTGTTTTTAAATAATTGTCCGAAAATATTAGCAACAATGTAACAAAAATTCAAACTGAGCTACAGCGGATAAATACGTAAGAAAAATGTACGGTTTTTAATAAAACCGAGGCTATTTTCCATATAGGCGATCAATTAGGCCAAATCACGCAGTCGAAATAAAAAGTGATAGTAAAATTATTTGGCATTTTTGCCTTCAAGACCACGACACGGGGACAATCAAGAACTGAACTTGGCCCACTTTTGAGATGAGTTGAATCGACATATTCGCAGATGTTTTATGTTGTGAAAAAGCCCTGAAGAATCTGAATAGTTGTTGTATAATAGTTGGCAAAAGTATTGCGGCATACATAGAAAAATATTTGTTTATGATAACGAGAACAATTTGAGATATAATCATGATTAAACTGCCGGCAAATTGAAACTGATGAGTGTCAACGACGTAGCGGCGGTAAGGGGCAAGCAAAATCAACGATAGGTGGCAGGAGAAGAGCACGTGATGTGTATAATCAATCAAATTACTAGTAGATGCCCCAAATAGCCACCACCTGTTCGCCGTGTCCCACATTATGTTGCCATTTTTCGTCATTTCGAATTTTGACACGACACGTCTTAAGTTAATATTTTATTACTGGAAACCCGAATAATGTGGAGCAGCCAAACTTTGGTACATTAAAGAGGGGTATATGAGCCAAAGATATCAAAAAATCTCATCGATGAGATTGAAAATGCCGAAATTTGGTTTGAAAATCTACTTATGCCAACGAACTCATGGCTATTTTCCAAGAAATCAATCTCAGATTCGCAAATCTCGTGATCTCTTCTTTAAAAAAGTTGCATTGAAACATGCAGAAAATTGCAAAAATTTGGAGTTGTCAATATTTCGGTAATTTTACGATTTTGAAAAGATAGCCTTGCTTTTGATGCATTATGGGAAATTTGAAGCAGTACGTCTTTCAATATTTTGACATGAGTTAAGTTAAAATATCCGGTTGGTGTAACATATCAAACTTATATTATTGAAATGAGATATCTATTGTACATATAGTTAGTTGCTAATCTTATGTAGCGATTCTGATGAAAGTTGCATCGGTCCTTTAGCATTCGAACTCCATAGTAAATGCCAGTTCTGTGCGAAATGAAGAAGAGCACCTGCCTACATTGAAATGCATGGTTTGTTTACATGCATTTCAATGCCTGCATTGCCTGCCTACTTGATTCATGTGCGTCTGATTACTCTACATTACCCTGTATCCACTTCCGGTTTCCGATTTGGCTAAGGTAGCGTTCACATGTTGGATGGAGGTTTGGTTTTGGGTTTTCGTTCTCCAATAAGGACGTAACCATTGTCTTTAACAAAGCCGTAACCTATCTAGGAGGGAGGGTTACTCCAGCTTTAGCTAAGTCCGGACTGTAATCGTACCAGCATATTGCCTAGGAGCAGCGACAACCACACATAAGTCAAGATTTTAAGCGCAAATAGCTCTTTTAATCCTGCGTAATATCTCAAAAACGACTAATTTTATGCTCCCGTCACGGATTCTTGACTTACCCTCTAGTACATTTTTGTTATATATAGTGGTAGGAATTACTTAGGCTCCTCTGTATTTCGTTATAAAGCATTATTGCTTCCCATAAGACTACCTAAAAGGGAAACTTTTATCGAAGAAGATTGCAAGTAAAAATAATGGGCCCTCGTGTATCCCTAATTTGAGTTTGAAATCAACTTATTATAAGGCAACAACACTAGAAAATCTATCCAAACACCAAAGCGTACGTTTGAAACTTACCCCCATTGTGAATGTCCTTATATTGTCATATGGCTGCAACAAATCAACATGCAATTAGTTCATATTTTTCACAATAATAATTATTAAAATTAAAACCGCTTTATGTCTAAAAGAACGGAACAATTGGTAGATATTGGCTTTGTTAAAAATATACGATGATAGTTTTAATTGGCGTGCTACCGCCGGTAGTATCTACAATCTACAGCGCTAAATTACTATTTTTTTACATAAGCAGATAATTGGGTATCTATTAGAATTTCCTTTAAAATGGTTTTACCATGTGGATTAAAACCTTTCTTAGAAATAATCCGCATCAAAATAAAAATCAGGGAGCTTGTATATTTGCCCCTGTTGGCAGTCTAAATAAATAATACGCCAAATTACGAATTTGGGGCATAAGGTTTCAAATAGAGCGCATTTAGGTTTCATTCATCATAGGGGCATTTAGGTTTCAAATATCTTGGAACCGAAAGAGTAATCAAGAAGTTTGATATATGCCCTGCATGAGTAGTTTGGCTTAGAAGCTCGAGCCCAATTAAGTAAATATAATTAATTATACGCGCTTAAATAGTATATAATTTGTCTTAAATTTATAACTTATAGACGAAAATTCTACTTACCGGCTGAAATTTACGTATATTTTGCACCCGAATAATTAAATCCGAAATTTCACTAAGATTGAATGCCTATTTTCTTATATTAGCAGGCAAATTTAGGAACCGCAAACAATTTTATCAAAATCATATACGTCTCTATGTATTTATTTAATTAGGAATTAATTGATAAGTAATAATATTCGTACAAATGAAGACCCTAATAAATCTCGGGCAACTTTGAAGCTTATAGCTGTTGATTTGGTTCACTAAAATACACCGAAAAACTGAGTATGCTACAGATGATTAACATGTTTACTAATTAGTACTGAAAAATGTAACCCACCTTTACACTGAAATGTTGATTTGAGGATAATATCAACGAACCACCCCACCAACGTTGTGTAAGTAAATTCTTCAATAACGTTGTATATCGATTTTGGATTCTCCCGCCCAATCGCAATCGTCCTTCGTTAGGCAACCGATCGTACACTTTAGAATATCGCGGGTTTTCTCAGGAGCGGATGTTTCAGCACCACCTGATGGCGTTGGATGATTTCGACTAGCAATCCGACGTTGCCAAAATGTGCACTGACACCCGCATGTTATCTTGCACGGAAAATTTAAGTTTCATACGTATGAATTATTATATTATGAGGAGCAACTAAATATAGCCGAGTTTTTCTTAGATATTGAGCATATTTCATTTAGTAAGTGTTATCATTTCACTTCACGCATGGCCCTTTGCCCTTTGCTCGGTTCGGGGTCGCAATCAACAAAAACTCACCCAAGGCATGCCCAAAATCAAGCAAAACAACTAAAAAATATTTGCTTTTTCGAACTGAATATTTGAAATTCTGCGGCACCGGTTAGATGCAAATAATTAATTCGAGTTTCAGAGGGCTGCAATTTGACGCTCATGGTTGAGTCAATTATTGAGCAGGCTTGCTTGAATAAATATTATTGATTGTGGACCGGGTATTTTCGCGCTTTTGGTCGTGTGAGTGTAATTTAATTGTCTATTATTTGTGCTTAAATTAAATAGCTTGCATTTGAATTTGCATAAAACTGATTTGGTATTTTTAACTCACGTTTATTATTATAGATTCAGAAAAAAATTATAATTATCCTTTAATAAAAATTATGTTTTTGAACGTTTTCTTCCATACGATATTTCTCCACATAAAGGTAAAACCTAAAAAGCCAGGTAGAGGTATCAGAATTACATTATTTTTCCAATCAGTTTGTGATCAAACTGTAATTACCTTCCGCAATATAAACTAATTTGCCGCGGCTTCCTTTTCAATCAAGCATCGGCATCGTGCAAGCTTAAGCCTTCTAGCAGCGTTGCCATATCATTTCTTTAATGATTCCGGTGAATAGCCGTCGCCAAATGACAGTGACGTTTACCTAACCGCACTTCTTTAAAAAGTGTTGACGTTTTAGGTTTATAAATTCACCAGTTTCCCGTTTTTTTTTTATTTATCGTGAATTATCGAACAAAGCACCGTAAAATGATAGTTTAGGCCGTTCCCGAATAAATCATACAGTGAATCAAGCCGAAATGTTCTTCAAAATTACCGTTTTAACGTTGGTTTTGTACAAAGCTGCCCAATCTGTACCACTAACAGACATTGAGAATGGAATCAAGGAAGATCCTAGATATTACAACTATGACGAGTTGACCAATTCATTCAGGAAACTCGAAACGGAATACCCGGATATAGCCAAATTGATCACCGTGGGACGGTCGGTAAAAAACAGGGAGCTATGGGTAATGCATATAAACTCGAATGTTCATAACCGTACGTTGCTGACTCCTATGTTCAAATATGTGGCCAATATGCATGGGGACGAGTCCATTGGAAGGCAACTAGTTATCTATTTAGCCGAGTACCTGATTCTGAATTATGGGAAAGATGATAGGGTGACTCGATTGGTCAATACTACGGATATTTATTTGATGCCGAGCATGAATCCAGATGGTTATGAAAATTCACAGGTATGTACATTGATTTGAGTCAGGACCTTTATAAAACAATAAATATTTATTTAGTGTATTAGCACATTAAATAGGAGTATGGTATAAGTGGCTACATATTTGCTAAAATAATTTGCATTATGTTAATAGCTATTACTAGTATGGTTCATTATTAAAGAATGTTTCCATTATTTAAGCAGCTAGAGGGTACCTAAATATATGCAATTTTTATTGTTGGAGTTTTGTGGTTAATATTTTGTAAGCTAATGTAAGCTTTGAATTAATTAATAATACTCAATACTCAGTTTATTCATGTTAATACAAGATTATTGTTTACACACGTCAAAATACAACTCATTAAGATAATTGCCATAGGTATAATTGATTTATTCAGGCCTTAGAGCATAATTTGTATTTTTTATTGTTGGTGTTATTTGTAATATGTATATAATTTTGTAATTCTTTACCGTTACCTGTTCTATAAATGATTAACAATTATTATTATTATTATTATTATTATTATTATTATCATCCCTAGCATCAGTAAGCAACCGGAACTGATGGGACTGTTGCTGTACACTTATGTCTTTAGTTTCTACTTTTATTACTGTTCTTGTCACACTTTGTCAATTGGTTGGCAGCGAACTAGACATAGTGTATCACAGTGCCATTTAGTGTCCCTAAGTTTTTGTCCAGCCTGATTTCAAGAAATTAAGTACATTTACCAGATCCATATTATAACAGAAATGAAACACCCACAGGAAACAGTTACAATAATTTAATTTAATTACAGCATTGTTGAAAAGGTGTAAACATAAAAACACATTATTTCATAAAATAAAGCCTATTGTATTAATTCAATAACTTGATTTAATGGCAATGTTTTAAGTGTGACGCATTTAATAGTTTCATCTTTATTTTGATACAAAAACTACCTTTAGCAATCGACTATTTATTTG
>MU183982.1:74707-87891 GCA_016904865.1 Pissodes strobi
AAAGTAGTTTAAGATTAGATGACATTCTAGCATTTATATGTTTCATCAAAAATTATCGACTCCATTAAAACCGCATCCTACACCAGTAAGTATATTTTGCAGTACTTTGCGATGTTGCCAAATGGTGATTGTTTTTCTTACAAATTGTATTTCGTATCGAGTTCAATATATGTCTGATACATTCTGCATTATAAATAAATTATTAGTGAAGGCCGAAGTATATTTCCATTTCCCGGTGAGGGAGGATCCCAGTTGCACAATTTAGCCAACTTTCATTTTCTTATTGTCCAGGCTTAGGGGATTCCCATGCAATGTCGCATATGTTTTTGTCATGCTCCAGGTATTCGAGGACTTTTAACTGATCTAGTTGTATATGTATATAATTTCTCTTCTTTAGTGTGTTTCCTAGTATTTTTTAAGCATTTAAGTCAATATTTTACCTAAACCAGTGAACCTAGTATAATCAGGCATATTTTGCTTTTATTGTTTTGTATATTTCTGTACTTTTTGAACTGCTAATCTATTTATTATTCTAATCTGACTGTACTTTTTTTATGGGTGTACCTGACGTTTTAAGGGCATTTAAAATCTTATTTATATTTTACGTAGGATTAAGTATACTGTTTTCGGTTGTGGTTAGATTAGTACTTTATTGCATATTTTTAGTTATAAAATCCGAAATATGCAGGGTCTGCATGGTTGTGTCTCATCATATAAGTGGATGCTTATTTAACTCACTGATTTTGATTATTTAGTCACATAAAATGCATAAACTTGGATCAGTTTTAAAATCGTGTAGGAGATGGGTACGTCTTAATAAGCTCGCTAGTCTTCTTGTTCATGCACTATATTTTTCTTCTTTTTGAACCCTTTAAAACCCCCTCTGATGATCAAATGTCAAGTGTAAAGTTAGCCGCAAAGCCCTTAAGAACTTTTCACTGAAAAATTGGATATCTTTTACTCGAAGCATTTTAAAGTTGATCCAAGTGCTCGTATCAAATACATATGTTTATTTTATTAGGGGCATTTTATTTTCCGTCCAAATTGTGTCGCGGTTAGCTTATTTGTATATGTTTGGGCAATAAATGTTGTTTAGCAAATAAACATGTGTATTTTTTCAACCTTAACTTAACGCAGCTGCTATGCAGGTAACATATTAACCTACACTATCATAGCTTAACCAGTAATTAGGCCTTCAAAAGGTGGTTGTGTATGATCTAACAGATCACCTGAGTACTCCCACTTGTTTGCTTCGTTATTTCAAGCATGGCTTGCAGGTGGATCAGCGGCGTACGGTCGATGGAAGCAAAGGAAGCATTGCTTTCCTTAAAATTCTAGAAACAATGCTTTCCAATTTAGTACTATTTTGTCTCAATAATAATAAATATAAATA
This sequence comes from Pissodes strobi, assembly GCA_016904865.1. NCBI lineage: Eukaryota > Metazoa > Arthropoda > Insecta > Coleoptera > Curculionidae > Pissodes > Pissodes strobi. Next base: position 76,101 of record MU183982.1, read on the forward strand.
ATTAGTGTGAAGTAGGTATCAGTATTTATATTTAATTTTTGTGATCTCGCCTCCAATGTCGCAATCGGCCATGGTTCATGTCGATAAGAACAAATGGCCCATGGCCGACTTCGACATTGGAGGTTGGATTACAAAAATGAAATTTATACTGATACCTACTTCTCACTAATTTATTATTGAGACAAAATAGTACTAAATTGGGGAGTATTGATTCTAGAATTTTACGGGAAGCAATGTTTTCATTGCTTCCATGGACCGCACGCCGCTGAGGTGGATGGCATATACGCTGACTTGTCTAAAACCCTCGACTGTGTACAACATTAAATGCTATTCAAATTGTACGTGATTGTGAGTATGGTTGAGTTCTCATAAGGGACAACTTTTTCTTAAAAAAGGTTGTGCTCTTCTTGTTACACACAACTAACAATAGCCATATATATATAACTAACACTCGAACATATGATTAAATCTACAATCGTACGTAGGAGCATTTCTAGAGCCAATCGTAAACGCTACCGCCACATACGACGAATACGGTTTCATGATCAAGGATTCCACTCTATTCCAACACCACCACTACCACGAACTAGTCGAGTACCTTCGGTTCTTCAACCGAACGTACCCGAACATCACCCATCTATACTCTATAGGGAAATCTGTAAAAGGAAGGGACTTGTACGTTTTTGTGTTGAGTAGTACTCCCGTACATCATGTTCCAGGTAAGGGTAGACATAAGACGTGCGTATTTGATAATTGTTTTAACAACAGTTTAAAACATCTATTATTGGTTTACTTAATTACCTGAAATTGCGAGAAGTACCGCAAAATACCGATAAAAGCGTGAGTAAATACCAAACGAAGAAAATGCACTTTAGCTCTATTAGACAGCGCCCGAAGGGCCATTTTTTTTGAGAGACCTTTTCTTTATAAAATTGCAAATTCTAATTTATGTCCTGTATGCCTTATTAGATTTATTCACCAGGTGATTTTCATTAATTGGTAGCATTGTATATTATTGCATAGTATTTTGATAACTAGTGATTTAATATTTATCTAGTATTACATATATCATTGTTATTATTCAATTGATTACTGGGCGATTTTTTTTTGATATTTCTAATATTGCGCATTAACTTACATATTGAGCTCTCCGAAGAGGACAGCTACCTTATTTTCTGATTTTGATTTATATTTACATACTAATTTTCTTTATTCATTTATAATTTTATTGAGTCAGTAAAGATGGATTATAATATGTTAGTTAATTATCTCAGGAAAGAGATGCTTGTCTATGAACTTAGTATTCGTGGTTTACCAGCTGCTGATTCAAAAACTGTTGAACAGTTAATTAGAAAAGAAAGGCCCCACATTGGGCGCCAAATTTGCAACACGTTTTTCTGATTGAAATTAAAATGAAAGTAAAGATTTTTTTTTTCAATTAATAAAAAAAAAGGAATCTAGCCCCGGAGAGTTGTATTGCAAATGCCCGGCCCCTGTAGTGGGGTCGTTTGAGCGCCCCCCGTTCTAGCCAACTAAACGGAAAAAGCTCTGCTGGTGTTGTGCATGATGGCTAGGTCGACTCATTAAATCAACCGGTACTTAATTTCAAACGTTGTGGCCCTCCAATAAAAGTTGTGACCCTCCAGAAAAAGTTGTGGCCTTCCCAAAAAAAGTTGTGGCCCTCCAGAAAAACCCTGAATTAACCCAGTGTGCATTAGACAAAGCCCCCTTACTTTAATAAAAACCATGGCCCCCCCCTCTTGCATAAATATAACTTGTCAGATTTGATAAAATGGAGTATATAAGATAACATATGGGACGCAAAGCAAATGGCGGTATAAGCACAAAAAAAGGTAACACAGATAAAGCAATTAAATCATTAATTTAGGCAAAACTGGAGCAGTAATTACCTCGTTAGTGTGTGTGAGGGCTAGGTAAATTCGACGGTCTCGCTCTTATCTGACGAACGTGGAAAGCCTCTAGAAATAATGGAAAAAAACCGTTAGCGTCATGGCGTCCACACGCTTCACAGGCAATAAAAAAGATTAATTCCAGATAAAAAAAAACACCTAGTACATTAGATCCCGAAAAATCGGTCGTGTCAAAACACCAAGAGATTCCACAATATATCCCTAATAAAAGGGATGAATTAAATAACAAACTAAATGTGGAGTCTCTGAAACTGCACTCAAACAGAAAGCTTCTCTCATCGCCTACCGATCTAATTAGAAAGAACTTTCGATCGTTTTCGTCAATTTGCCTTTGCCTATGTCCGATCAAGAAGTAGGGATGGACTGAAACAAGCCGAGCGATTGCGATACAAGGAATATTTCTAAGATAACAACAACTTAGTTCTAGTTTATTATGAGGATAACATGACGGCGGAAGCCACAATTAAAGCATCGAAATCAAAGGATTCAAGAATTAACAGAGAATATTCCCTAACAAAACGATAAACTTTTAAAAATGTAAATCGACAGCCGGCATTTATAAGAAATGGTACATTCCTATTACTCGGTCGAATGTTACAAAAACTACAGCCTGCCGTGTGAATATATTTAGAAGCAGAGGTCCCAAAACGATCTCAGGAATGATCGGCCGGCAATAATTGGTGTTCAGCAACCCAGGGGTTCCCAAAAGTTATGAAATATGCCAACCAAAATTAAAATATGGATCAACGAGTCAAATGCAGCGTATTTGCAGGCTTCACTACTAGAATTCTTAAAAATATAAATCGGTTCGTTGACCGTTCTACGGTAATGTAATATAAATCAAGCTAAGCCATCTTAATAACAATGTGCTACGCTTGTCAACTAAAAAAAATATAGTCACAACGTGTGATAAAAGCTAATACAAATATATCGTTAACCTATACTTAGAATAGAGTTACTTTACTTTAAGAAAAGCGGCATTTTCAAGCGAATTGTCCGCAAATCGAATCAATAAATTTAGAATTAATAAACCGATGCATCTTTTTTCCTAAATGCGGCATATAAATGAAATTTTAAAAATATTTGACATTTGCAAAATCGGACTGTTACAAGTCAATGTACCCTTTCTACGCTTAGCGAGGGGGCATCTAGTAATCTAGTTACTTTAGCGGCATTACGTTTCAGGGGAAGCAATAGGAGTAATGTATTTAGTGACCATGAGTGCGGCAAAAGGGTTTTTAGTGGCCAAATTTTTAAATTTCCATAAATTTTCGCCAGATAATTTAAAATAATTATCTTCCTAATTTTGAACATTCATTATTAGTTTGATGTCAGATTTGTCGTGAGATATATCTACTAGAGGGCGCTCGAAATTGTGGCATCTGAATTCAGAAACTCTAGCAGGGTAACTAATCAGCCTCCAGTTTACCGATGTCTTTGCGGTGCAATGAATTGTCTGGAAGTGCTCTGATGGTTAGATGCTGTACCTCTAACACGGCGGCACGAGGTTCAATTCTTGTCGGTTTTAATTTTTTTTAAGATTATATTTCTAAAAAGTTTTCTTCATTTTGGCATGTCATGGGTTAGTTCCTGTTCTTTGAGCCCCCGAAGCGAGCGGAGGGTCATGCGTGAAGTGAACTAATACATTGTTGGCTTGCAGTCCTACGGCACTACGCTATATTAGCAGCCTCTGATTGGTGGGTTAACGTAACTTTAGAGTACTGTTAACTCTCTGCACATGGCCTTCCGGTCGCTTCGCTTGCGCCAGGGCGCAGCCAAACAAAATGAACTGACACTAACCCACATTTACACTTCCGCTTCGTTCTCGGTTGAATCAACTCGTGTCACGTATCGGCTCTCTGTCGCCACATTGGGTGGACCGTAGCAAGCGTTCAGGGACCGTTTGAGCTCCCGAGGAAGAATCAGACGTCATTGTCAGGGGCATTATAAGATTCTTTACACAAATAGTGCACTATATAAAAAATCGGCCTTTCCCACTGGTCGATCCGCATGGCCCTCCGCTCGCTTCGCTCGCTACGGGGCTAGAGAAGAGGAATCTAACCAGGTGCTAACCCAATCTAACCCAAGACATACCCAAAATCAAGAAAAAGAGCTGTTTAGAAACATAATCTTTAAAAAATAATAAAAAAAAGCAACGGGGTTCGAACCCGCGTTTTCCAGGTGAGACCCAACGATCTAAACCTCTACACCACAAGAGCTCTTGATCAAAATCGATTGCATCACGCAGACATATCGTAATACGAGATGGATCGACCAATAGGAGACGTCGATTTTTACATAGTGTACTATTTGTGTAAAGGATCTTTAATTTTTCATAGATATTTAGCCAGAAGAAATACCCATTCCCGCCAGCATCCAGGCCGGGGGCAGCCGGATGTTGCCGTGGGAACCTTTCTATACCTGTGCCGTTCATAGACTATAGTTGTGTTTGCGCAAGAGTCGGGAAGGCTCGTCATTCAATGGTTCCCACCGCAAATACAAGGCCCCTTCAACTAGAGTAACGTTTAACCCAAGCAGAAGGGTAGCTCTGCCTCTGTCTAAGCGCAGAGCCATCTATCATCCGAAAGGGGGGCTCAATTTGAATGCTACCGTGGGGTAATTTTTGTCTATGCAATGCATGTATAAGATTTAGGTGTTTGTGATTGTCCAGCCGGTGGTGTTCGAACCTTAAAACAAGCCGTGCATGCAAAGGTCTGAGCTTCCAGGAGTACACACTCGACATACTGGAGGTTCTAAGAATAGTATCTCTGTCCTTCAGGGTGTAACCAATCTGGAAGGGTCGCTCCAGCTCTTGCTAAGCCTGGACAGGGGTCTTATTGGGTGAATGCTGTCCAGCGAAGCCCACTCATAATAGAACGAACGAACGAATAATCTTAAAAAGTGAAGAAAATATGTATTGCCCCCCGACACTTCTGATTCGTCTTCGGTCGAGTGTAGACGGGTTCGGTGACGGCTCTTTGAGCGCCATTGGCACAGGCCATTGGGCGACACGTGGCAAACGTTTAGTGACCGTTTTTTCCCCCCGAGGAAGAACCGGACGTCCTGGCCAGCGTGCCTTTCATAGCTTCACAGCCAAAAGAAATACCCATTCACGTCGGTACCCAGGCCGGGAGGGCCCGGATGTCCCTGTGGGACCATTTCTGTCTGTGCCTGCATAATTCGGCCTAGAGCCACCATTTTGTATTTGTCAAAAATTAATTGTGTAAAATCGGGAGTCACTAGGGGCACAGGCCCCGTCTTACTGGAGTTTCCCACCAAATAGTCCCCTCACACTGGAACTACAAGTAAATTATGCAAGAGGGTAGCCTTGCCTCTAATTAAGCACCGGCAGAGGGGCGCGCTAGCGAATTGCCTTGCAGTAAAGCCATCAACTCAACTATTGCCCCCCGACAGGAACTGAACGCAGGCCGCCCGTATTGTAAACACAGATTTTGACCTCCAGACCATCTAGATTTGCTGGAATAAACTGACTAGACCGTAGATAAAGTGAAAGTGACGTTAATCCACCAATCAGAAGCGATTAATATAGCGTAGTGCCGTATGACTGTAAATGATCTTAAAAGGTCACTCTTGCTGTTCTTATAACTGTGTAAAGGCCATCACAGACAGTTCGCATAACACCGTAGCATAAGAGTATAAGGGTTTTGACCAATCACAGCCGACATATCGAACGGACATATGACTAAAACAAGAGTGTTTAATTGGCCGGGCATAGCACAACCTCCGTAATTATTCATTCTTACGGATAATTCTCACGCAAAAATTACATGGCGTTCGATATATCGGCTGTGATTGGTCGAAAACCCTTATGCTACGGCGTTATGTGAAGGCAAGAATATTTTAGTTTAGAGTCCTTTGCCACTAAGGTAGGTATTTAAAGTGGAGTGGCTAATTGCAGCCGCCATAGCCCCCGGCATACGCTGTTGCCAAACTTATTCTAATATTTCACTTTTCGCATGGTCCTCCGCTCGCTACGGGGGCTCAAGAAAATGAAACTAACCAAGTGCTAACCAAAACTAACCCAAGACATGCCAAAAATCAAGAAAAAACAAAAAAAGCAATGGGATTTGAACCCGGGCCGCCGCGCGCCTGATTGAAACCTAACTATCTAGACCAGGAGGGTTCTTGCAACAAACTGATTTCAACGCGAACACATGGCGTGACTGCAAGCAAAACTAGAATAAGTTTGGCAACAGCGTATGCCAGGGACTATTACGAATGCTATTAGCCGCTCATATTTAAAGGCACCCTTGCAAGGGTGCATTTACTGACTTTCGGTGCAGCAAGGGTGTATTTAGTAGACGTACTTATTTATATTTTGTATTTCGAAAACATCCGATATATCTGAGTAAATTTATTGCAAATATCTTGTTTTTATTAGGAAAACCTGAATTTAAATATGTGGCGAACATGCACGGCAATGAAGTGGTCGGACGAGAGCTCCTGCTTTATTTGATAAAGTACATGTGCGAAAGGTACGGCACCGACGAGCGAATCACCAAGCTGATGAACACCACGAGGATTCATTTGATGCCCACGATGAACCCAGATGGATACGAGATATCTCAAGAAGGTATTTAAACAAAACTTGTTTGGGTAATTTCAGTCCCTCGTATGCTTCTCATTTTTCCATTAAAAAAAGGCACTGCCTAGATTGACACGAAAGCCAGCCATAGCCATTAAACATTTATCGTTTTTTTTATTTACATACGTGTGAAAGTTCAATAAATACTGACATATGCGCCTAAAAGAAATGCAATATTTGTAACTTCAATTAGAAAATTGAACTATGACGTCATAACGTCCATTATTTTACTTTCTCACAACAGCGGTGAATAAAGTTCATTTGTCTTCTGCACCCATTAATAGAGGTAGATTTAACGTCACAGTCAGTGGTGCTTGTGCCAATTTTCACGAGGCAATCATTTACTAACTAGATTAAAATTCTAATTAAAATTGTATGTAAATGCACCCTAATAAAAATATGACGTCATAACGTTCCCACATTATTTTGCTTTCTGAATAAAAAGAACTAAGCGTCCACTAAGCCAACTTGTTGTGCCTAACAATATACAGAGTGACCTGTGCATGGAATAAACGTTTACCCATGAGCAGGCCAATTGTTCGGAAAAAAACTTCAACATTTGATTGGATATAAATGCGCCTTAGGGAAAGTATGACGTCATAATATACTTAATATATTGTGCTTCCTGCAATCAGCGATTAATACAAACGTCTAATTCACTTTCTATAGCCGTATTAAGTATCTGGAGCACTGTTCAGGATACAGGGCGCCTAAAGCGTCAAGATTTCAAATAAAAATAGCCACGCATGAGTATTATTTATTATAAAATTTTGTTCTTAGGTGATGCCTCAAGTACTATTGGGAGGAATAATGCGGGAAATGTCGACTTGAACAGGAACTTCCCGGACCAGTATGGTACTAATTCGGTACGTTATACGTTTTATTGGGAGCAAGTAGAGTGCCAGAGCCCGGTTCAATTCTCCCTGGTGGCCTTGAGATAGACCTTCCCCCTCCCCGTCCACTTGGCCTTGGGAGTTTTCGACCTTGAATGACATTGACCTAATTTAAATGTCCTTGAGTTTTTTTTGTTGACGGTTGTGCATATGAAGCGTGTGTAACCTTGAACACCCTTGGGATTGTTTTGTGATGTCTTTTGCCTTGAATGACGTTGAGATAATTTGATCTTGAATGCTCTTGAGTTTTTTGTTGACGGTTGTGCATATGGCCTTGGGATTGCTCCAAGTGTACATGACCTTGAACGCTCTTGGGACTGTGCAGAGGGTTCTTGTTCATGATGTTTGAAAGTCAGTTAAGGACATGCAACTTGACTTTGTGTGCCCTTGAGATAAGAAGAGATCGTCAGCTTATGCTGTTCATGGCCATGATATTCAATCCTGCTGCACAGTTAAGGACCTTGGGATATGGTTTGATGGACAATTAATTTTTAATACACACATTAAGAATATCATTCTACTGTCTAACTCGAATACTGAAATGTGATACTGAATTATTCATGAATTTCTTTCAAACAGTCACCGATAAATGTTTTCAAATATACTAACAATTTTTATAACTAAACTTACAGTCTATCTCTAACGTGAACTCGGAACCTGTCGCCGTTGCTCCCTTTTCTTGGATTTGAACATCTTAACTCTCGATGAATGACGATGGTTCACACTTTTCTTTACTCTTCGAATCGTTGACATGAATTCAATTATTTATTTCGTTATTTCCACGAGCCCTTAAACTGAAAGGCACTACTCTCGGTTTGGTCACAATTAAGACCACATTATCGACTACAAAATTATTAGTTTAACTTTTAAACTATTTAAATGAAATTCAGCATAGCGGCTCGCTACATCTGATATTTCTTATAACATTTTGAATTTGGCCATAGCGACCCACTGCAACTGGACTGGAGAATAAGACTGATTTTTCTTGCTTATAATCATCCTTTTATAGCAGAAATTTTTACGCGTTTTGTTCCTCAGAAAAATCCAGAATCTCCGTTCACCTACGAAACGCGTGATATTTCGCAACTATAGAGGCGTGTCTACCTGGAATTTTTGCCTGTAGCAATTAGCAATTGGTGATGACGCAAGACGCTTCTTTTCCGCCGACAACGTCTCTTCGCGTTTTAACTGGGTTTTTTTCCACTCTGGACCAAAATGAGGTCATTCAATTGCTTTTCACGGTAACGCTGCAAGGTTCACTCAGGTCCTCGACTTGGATGACGAAATTCTGGCAACGCCTATTGACCAATGGAGTTCTTTTTATCAAGATTTTCGGGGGAAACTGCATGAATGCAGAATTAAGTGGTGGAATAGTCCGCGCGCAAAACCGTGTCTAGTGAACTTGAATTTCCTATCGGTTTTTGGATTTATAGTCCAAGGGCAAATGACTTCCAATATTTATTTTTTTCATTTGAACGATTAAAATTTAACTAAAAGTTTTACATTTCTTCAGTTAAATCGGGTACCCGGGCCTGTACATCACATCATCATGAAGTCATCCAGGTTGCTTGGCTTTGTACTTCGCAAGTGCAAAGAGTTCTCCTTGGAGACCTGTAAAAGAGTTTATATTTCACTTGTTGTATCACTGCTTGATTATGGTTCAATGATTTGGTCACTATTTTACACGAATAGCTGCTTAGTCTTGGAGCGTGTTCAGAACAAGTTTATCAGATTTTCTTTGTTTAAACTAAATATGAGAATTCCTGATAATCATATATATGATCATGCTTTAGTGATGCTAAACCTAAAAACTTTAAAACAACGACGCTTACAATCTGATCTCATTTTTGTATTCAAGCTGATTAATGGTTATGTAATTTGTCCTGAACTTCTGAGCATGATTTTCTTTAATGTTCCACTTAGAAACCTAAGACAAAGTCGCTTATTTTCTCTGCCTTTTCATAGCACTAACTATGCAGCTCACTTAAATTATAGTTTATTATGGTAGTTGGGTTTAAAATATTGTATTGTATTATTATTTTTTGTAATGGGGTTGATCCCGTATATTAATAAATAAATAAATAAATAAAACTCAAGGACATTCAAATTAGGTCAATGTCATTCAAGGTCGAATACACCCAAGGCCAAGTAGGCGGGGTTTGTCTTAAGGTCACCAGGGAGAATCGACCCCGTCTATAGCCCCAAAGAGAATCGACCCGGGCTACGGCACTCTACTGGAGCAACCAAATAACTACACGATGTATCCTTACTTAATATGAACACAATTCGTAAATATGATAGGGTGCACAGTTTCGTCTCTTCAGTACCTGATCTAAATGGCTTTTGCGAATAGGGAAAATATTAAAAGGATTTGCTTTAGTTCAATAGATTCTTGGAACCCGAGACTCAGCTGATGATGAGATGGATCACTTCCGAACCTTTCGTTCTGTCCGCGAACTTGCATAACGGCGCTCTGGTCGCGAACTATCCTTTCGACGATAGTCCTCCGGATGCCACGAAGAATACGGCGAATCCGTCTCCGGATGACCAGTTATTCAAGCATTTGGCCAGCGTCTATTCCAACGTAAGTTTATTAATAATGTTAATGTTATACACGGTTTCATACTTAACCGATTTAGGCCCATAAAACCATGCACAATGGTCAACCCTGTCCGATGTTTCCCGACGAAAAGTTCCAAGGAGGTATTACTAACGGAGCCAAGTGGTATCAAGTCACTGGAGGCATGCAGGACTGGAACTACTTGGTCGCCGGGTGTATGGAACTCACCCTGGAAATCGGCTGCTACAAGTATCCTTACGCTAAAGAGTTGCCAAAGTACTGGTTGGACAATAGGGAAGCTTTACTAACTTTCATGGAACAAGTAAGTCTTGGGCATCGATCGATTTAAAGATTAATTAAAATAAATATATTATTTAAGGTGCACATAGGTGTCCATGGTTTCGTAACCAGTACTATTGGAAGCAAGATCCCTCATGCTGAAGTAGTAGTCGAGGGTGTTAAGCATAGCGTCAAAACTGCCAAACACGGTGACTATTGGAGATTGCTCTTGCCCGGGAAATATAATATAACTTTCGCCGCCAGGGGATACGAGCCATATTCTACCGAAATTGTGAGTCGTTGCGATCAAACGAAATCAAATCATTATTATGCTATCTGTTATTTTTAGGTTGTGCCTGAATCCGGCAGTTTAGAACTGAACCCGACCCTGATGAAAGACGATCCGTTACACTGGGCGAGCGCATACGATTTCGGCGAGGAACGTAACGTGTTTCATCCCAAATACCACTCGAACTCTGAGCTATATTACCTGTTGAGCAGCCTGGAAAATGCTTATCCCGATTCGGCCGAGTTTCATGGAGGTGACGATCTTGTTTCCATGGCAATTCATTGGTTGCAAATAACGCAGCATGTAAGTCTTGTTTAAATGATTACTAGATCGGTGATGATGGATTTTTACACGTTCGCAGATCGAAGCGCCTGACGAAACCAAATTCCACATAGCGGTGATTGGCAATCTGTTTGCCACTCAACCAATCGGAAGAGAGATGACTGTGAACCTAGCGCGCCATCTATTAAAGGGTCTTTCCTACAGCGATCCGACTATAGTGGGCATACTATCAAATTCTGTGATACATTTTGTACCCGTTATAGATAAAGCATTTGAGATGGTAAGTTATTGGAGATGATTTCATTCGGTCTAGTGATTGTTTGAATATATTTCAGATATGGGGCGACTTTGACAAAGAGTCAGATGGTCTGTACAGGCCAGACAAGTACTTATGCAACAATATAACCGCCGATTTCAAGCAAGTCGGCGAACAGATTTTAGATCTGAACAATCGGCTGACCAGCAACAAAGATACAGTGGTCACGACCAACGCTTTTAAGCACATGCTTTTGGAGGACAAGTTCGATTTGGTGTTGAATATTGAAGGAGGGAAGAGTGGCGTTTTGTAAGTATTTCTATTAAAGCTCATTCGAGCTAAATTAAATTAACTTTCTCTCAAGGTGCTTCGAAAAATATTGAATTGAAACGTGTATAAAGGGATATGAACTATTTGATTTGATATTTTTGGTTTATGTTGTTGTCATGTCGATGTAGTTAGTTATGGTTTACTGTAAATTGAATTGTTTACTGTAACTCTTTGGCGCACCATTTTTTTGTGAATCAATGGACTTCCTGCAACTAGCAGGACTCTAGATACTACCAGGGCTGCTCCAAAAGTGAAAGACTTTCGTGGTAAGTGACTGTTATAAAAACTTGTGTACTGTGTTTATTTCCTCATTGATATTGTTACGTTTTTCCCGTGGGTTCTTAACAAAATTACAACTTGACTAT
>MU183982.1:87901-110603 GCA_016904865.1 Pissodes strobi
TAGGGTAGCACAAAAACGTTCGGATGGTTGTTAGGCTAGCCGTAACAATATATTGTTATATATGCACTGTTTATTTCTGTACTTGATATTTTCGCATTTCTATTGATATTTTTATAATTTTTGTACTGTGTGTTTTACGAATATTTCACAATGACTTACGAACAGTTGAAAGCACAGGGAGGCAGTGTCAAGGGTAGAATAACACGAATAAGTAAGTGGATGCAAGTAAATGCAGACATTGAAAATCAAGTTGATTATTTTATCTTAAGACACAATGGATTAGAACTTGCCTTCAGTAAGTACACTGAAATTCAAGACTCGATTGAGTGTATCGCTGGTTATGAAACGCTTGACACTGAAGCTCGTGAGGAGGTGGTACAAACTTGCTATAATTTATTAGTCCAGATACAAAAACGTATTAAGATGTTAACTCTACCCACACAGATTGTTCCACAAATTCTCAATGTATAGCTCAACAGAGCCCCCTCCCCCCTCTCTAAGATTACCAGAGCGATAAATATCAATCCTTTTAATGAAAAAATTTCTGAATGGAACTCTTTCATTCAACTGTTTGACACATTAATCACAGATAATAAATAAATAAGTGATATTCAAAAATGTATGTACTTAAAGTCATTCTTAAGAGACGAACCTCTAAAAATCATTGAAACCTTACTCTCAACAAATGATAACTTTGAAGTTGCAATTAACTTATTAAAAGAAAGATATGAGAACAAGTTATCAGTGATTAATGCTCATTTTATCTCGCTATTAGAAATAGACTCTGTTGTCAAATGTACTAGTCCTAATTTACGACAATTTGTAACTGATCTAAAGAAAAATCTTGATTTAATTAACAATCTTAATTACTCTTACGAAGAACTCTGGGAATTTCTTTTAATTTACTTGTTTGAGAAAAAATTAGATTTTGGCACTCTTAAAGCATTTGAGACAGAGCGAGATATTAACATGTTGCCAAATCTTGCTCAATTTCTTGACTTCTTACACAAAAGGTGTACTATATTAGAAAACTTGTCTTCTATATATAGAAATTCCGAATCTTGCGGGCCAAGCGTTCGGACTGATAAAGGAACTCAGCAAAAAGCTTCCTTACGCGTTTTTAACCGAATTCTCGGGCTGGTTCTGTGAACGACAAATTCCTGCTAAATAATTATATTTAAATTTTAGTAAATATTGCCTGTGCTCCTTTTACAGAGAGGCAAATAGGGTCGTTGCACCACTGTTCTTTTTTAGTTTTCCGGGGCGGAACCCGGAATTTTCCATGTAAAAATGTCAGATGACGATATGTCAGTCATATCGGTCGACTCGGACTCGGGCAATTCCATGAATGAGTCACGTACGCAATTATACATCACAAAATTGAGAAAATACCCGAAGTGCAACCTGTGTATCGGAATGATACCGCTGCTAACGAGTGCAAACACGGGCTCCAGGCTCGATTACAAAACGGCAATCGACACAGTAAAAACACATTTTACTAGGGACCATAAGGCAGTATTCAAAAGGCCTGCATCGATCAAACCTAGAATAGACTGCGGTAATACCAAACCCCCTATCAAGGATAATGCAAAGCCAACGGGCTCTGAAACGTCCCCAAATTGCAAGAAGCAAAAGTTAGGGAACGTATCGCACAGCGAACCGCAGAAAGAAATCGGTCAAAAAACTGGAGACCAAAAAACCGAGACAGAAAAAACGCTCGACAACAACACCGAGACGGATGTTGCGCAGTTTCAATCTGCGCATCTTCTAGCAGACGAACCCGGCAATATACCGTTTAAGACCCCTTACAAAACCATCCCATTCAAAAAGGGATACGTATGGTTCAGGTAGACATGGGGGACGAACCTGTACCCACCAAGAACAGGTTTGAGCCACTAACTGACTCAGAAATTGACGAGAACGACGACAGAAGCAGCGTCGCTTCCTCGCAAATCTCAACGGCACGCAAGGTACAGAAGAAGACGAAGAGTACCCCAGCAAAGAACCCTAAAAATACCCCTAAGACCCCGCAGCAGAAGAAACCGACCCAACCCCCTCCAATCGTTATTAAAGGTGGTGCTCAAGATCACAAAGTGATAAAGCAAACCCTAAGCGACATGCATGTAGTGGATTATAACCTGAAGTACATCCGTAACTCAGTTATAATCTATTGCACACAACTCAAAGATTGGTCGAATTTGAAAAGGCTATTCGAACGAGAAAGCGTCGAATTCCATTCATATGCTGAAGCCAGCCAGAAAACACATGCCTTTGTGTTGAGAGGTCTAGACGGCGGCTTCAGCACGGAGGAAATCCGCAATTTACTTGCTGAGGAACATGGACTAACAGTAAGAGCGGCTTATGAAATGAAGAAGACGCGAGTACCTCTCTATTTAGTCGTACTAGACGCCACCATAACACTGCGTCGGTTAAACCAAGAGTGCAGACTTCTTTCCCACGTCAGGATTTCATGGGAAAACCGCAGGGCGACAAAGACGGTCATGCAGTGCAAAAGGTGTCAGGGGCACGGGCACTCCATGACCTATTGTCAGAGAAAATGGACCTGCTCGAAGTGTGCAGGGCCTCACCAAATTACGGAGTGTACAAGCAATAACATTAAATGTGCCAACTGCTTCGGAGATCACAGGGCGATAAATGTATTATGCCCTGTGTATATCTTTAAAATGCAGCAAACTCAACCCGCCAACCCGAAAGCAAAGCAGGAATATAAGCCCGCACCACCCCCGCAAACCCAGCCTGGCAAGGGGCTAGAGAATCCGACGCGACAAACGACGCTACTAGGCAGTACAATCAACAGTTCCCAGCACTGCAAAAAAGAGGACAAACACAGAAAAACATGCCAAGAAATAACCAGGTTAGTCAAAATCACGGTCAAGCCAATGTAAATGATAATGTAAATAATAACCCTCAATCAAAACCTCAATTAGCAAACCCTAATAATATATTAAACAATGTAAATAGTTTGAATAACCTGCATAATGCCGTTAACCGTATAAATAGCTTAGTAAACTTCAACGAATTACTGCGCGCCTTAAATGATTACGCCAATATATTAGAATCCTGTCAAGGCAATAAATTCGAGGTATTACAAGCCTCAATGAAGTTTTTTACAGAAGACTTCAATGGTTATAATATATAGATAATACGATGCCCATTAACGTTCTCTCGTGGAACTGCAATGGCATCCGCTCTAAACTCGGAGAACTGAAAAATTTCATTTATAATAATCCTAATTTGCATATAATATTTCTGCTTGAAACCAACATCGATGCTGGTTTCAGGCTGAAATTTTACGATAGGCATGTGCTGCGTTTTGATAGGCCTGATCGACGCGGAGGAGGCGTGGCCTGTCTGATTCGCAGGTCAGTCCTTTACAAGCAGGTCGTAGGCCTGAGGTCCGTCATTGAGCACGTAGCTCTCGAGCTTGAGGGTGGCCTGCGGATTGTCGGCGCTTACTCTCCTCCGGGTCTCCGCCTCCAGGAAGAAGATATTCTTGCTCTGCTGCCTGCTGGCAGGAAGACGCTCCTGATTGGCGATTTAAACGCAACGCACATTAATTGGCGTGGTTCTTCCAACAGGAGCGGACGCTTGTTATACAGGTTAGGGGAGCAGAATATTGACCTTGCCTATCATCAAACTCCCAATCCTACACATTATCCCGGTAACCGATTCAACCCATCGTTCCTGGATATTGCTATTTCTCGAGGAATAACTAACGCTTCTGAGCTCATAGAGCTGAACGAGCTCAATTCGGATCACCTCCCAATCAAGATTAGCCTGCGTTCTAGGCTACAAGTAGCGCAGGAAGTAGTCCTGTCCTATAGAAATCTTGATTGGAAGGAGTTCCGAGTGAGGCTTAGCCAAGCAACAGTTGTTCCAAGACAAATAGACTCTATCCCAGAACTTGAGAGCGAGGTGCAAGCTCTAGTCACAAACATCCAGCGCGTCAGAGACGCAATTTGTCCTACTGTCAGTAAACGTTCGTTTACTGACACACTTCCAGATCATATAACAACCCTCATCACATCCCGTAACCGTATTCGGCGTAGGTGGCAACGAGCGAGGGTCGCCATAGACCGTGAACGTTTCATAGCCATGACCGGGGAGATAAAGGCACTCATTGCAGCCTACAGGAATGAGAAGTGGATGGAATACGTTAACACTATCACTCGCTATGGAAGCTCGCCAGGCGCGTTCGCGGAGGCCCCGCCGAATTTCCTGGAATACTGCATCAAGGCGATGTAATAACGGATAACGTCGGGAAAGCGGAGGCCTTCGCAGACTACCTGGAGGGCGTCTTTAGCGAGACACCAAACACTACTCCATTCCATGACACTGTAGATGCTGCAGTGGAAAACTTCATCTCCACAAAGTATCCTATCGCCCCGGAAGTGCTAAGCAAACTACTAATAACTCCGCTGGACATCAAGAGAGTTCTTGCCCGCCTACCCGGAAACAAAGCCCCCGGTCCTGACGGCATTCCGTATATTCTGCTTAAGAATATGCCGAATAAAGCCGTCATCCACTTTATGCACATTATAAATGCTATTTTACGCCTCCAACATTTTCCGCTCCCCTGGAAGAAAGCGGTGATAATACTATTTCCTAAACCGGGCAAAGATGCGAGACTAACAGCCTCGTATCGCCCCATATCTCTGCTAGACACGTTGGGCAAAGTAGCCGAGAAACTCGTAATGTCGAGAATTAACAATGTTGTTGAGAGTCTGAGGATTCTGCCACATGAGCAGTTCGGCTTTCGCTGCAGTCACAGCACTACTATGCTCGCGGCGAAAGTCGCGCAAGATACGCTCAACGGCTTTAACGAGAGCAAGGCAACGGCATTGTTACTTCTCGACATAGAGAAAGCATTCGACAAGGTATGGCACAATGGGCTCATATACAAGCTTTTAGCTATTCACGGAATGCCACTTCATATAGCATCCCTCATTGCGTCGTACCTTGCGAATCGCTCATTCTCGGTTCGTGTCCACAATAGCACATCAGGGCCAAGGCGCATCAAGGCCGGCGTGCCCCAAGGAACAGTATTATCGCCGCAAATATTCAGTCATTTTATAGCTGACTTTCCATCTCACCCCTCAACTTCCTTTGCCCTGTATGCTGATGACACTGTGATCTATTCACAATCGTCAGACATACAGGTCGCAAAGCATAATCTCTCTCAACATCTTAACCTTCTAGCTCCCTTTTATAGGAACTGGAAAATATCCTTGAATGCGGCGAAGACAGAACTAGGGATTTTGACACGTAAACGTAACGTCGACATGACGCCAATAGTAATTGGCAACGCGGCTATCACGCCAAAGGACCCAGTCAAATACCTAGGGATAGTCTTTGACCGCAAGCTCCTTTTTTCCAAGCACGTCGCGGCAATAAGGGCTAAGAACATAGCAATACAAAAGAGTTTAAATCCTCTCATACGAACTAGATCTTACATGAGCCCGACTAACAAACTCACGATTTACAAAACAATCATTAGACCGACACTTCTCTACGGGGCGCCTGTCTGGTGCTCCGTAGCGAAGACCCACATGAAACATATACAAACAATACAGAACAGATACCTGCGGGCTGCTTTCTCCCTGACACTATGGGATCGCGTACGTGTCATAGACCTGCACAACATGGCGAGTATTGATTACATCGACCAGCACATCAACAAGCTTGCTTGCAAGTTTTACGATCACGGTATCAGGAGGTCAGAATTGACCGCAGGTATCGCCAACATACGCTACAACCAACCTCACCTACCTAAATACGGACCGTTATACAAACATACGGACCTGTTCTACCAAGAACTGAGACCACCATAAACGACTAACACACACTAAGCATACCATACGAACCATTAAGTATAAAAAAAAAAGACTAACATACATAACGTACGTACAATGAATAAGAGAACAAAGACTAAGAACAGACATACAAACAGCAACAAACAACTCAGCAACCGACTGACATCACTTCTGCCGCAGCCACCAAACCGCGCGTGCTATCCCCCTCCTATGCAACCTCTACGTGTTCCGAGCGATTAACTATATGTTATCCCCAGCCCTAAGGGCACAAATGCGTACGTCGTGTATGAATATATGCGACGATATGCATACCGCAGCTGGCAATTATGTCAATCACCTGTATATATGTATATATTGTATATATTTGTATATATAAACGTTACATGTTTGTGCCGTCTTGTGTAAAGAAGAAGCAGGTTTTTTTGCTCACTTTTTCCTGTGTTGTAAGGCTTGGCCACCATTAAATTAAACGCACACAGATCAATACAGCCTCTAGGTAACGAACATATCAACTTTGTTGAAGGGATACCCCAAGTAACAATACATTGACTTGATCGCTGACTAAACTAATCTTATAAGGGCCGACATCAGCCCATAAGTCGCTGGATGTTTGGTACGCGAGTGTATACGCGCAGTGAAAGTGCGTATCAAACCCGTGAAACGAGAACATCTAACACTTAACACGTAGAATAAGATTAGTATTAAGCACATTTATGTATCAATTATGCAATAAAGATTATTTTGATTGATTGATTGTCTTCTATAGACAGTATTCAAAAAAATCCTACAAAAGGAGTCTCGTTGCATGTAAGGCAACAAAACAAATCAATTCTGTGTAGTTTTTGCAAGTTAAACTCTCATAAAATATATACTTGTGATAAATTTAAGAAACTAAACTTGTTTGATAAGCAGAAAGTTGTAGAAAGTAAAAAACTTTGCTTCAATTGTCTCGGTACTAGTCACTCGAGAAGTAAATGTACCTCCACCAGAAGATGTTCTTTGTGTGCTCAGAAACACCATACTCTTTTACATAATTCTCAAGTATACACACCTCAATATGGTTTCAATGGGCAATTGGCCATAGTTCTCGCTCTTTTCAAGATAATGTTTTTGATAATCAAAACTCAGCAGCCCACGGTACTCAAATTGATCAGTCTATAAATTGGTCCTCTATCGACAGAAGTCAGTCATGTCTCTTTCAAGAGCGTGATACACTACCTCCTAAAAATAGAGGACCCTCTCAAATACCTCAAGATCGGTGTTTCAGATATCTCAAAATAGAGATTCCCCTCAAATATCTCAGAATAGAGATTCCTCTCAGATGCCTCAAAATAGAGCTCCCCCTTTGATACCTCATAATCGAGGCCCTCATTTTAATGCAAATGCAGAAAGTCAGTCACAAGATACACATTCATTAAACTTATCCACTCTCTCGAATAAAAATTCTCATGTGTTGCTAGCTACAGCCCGTGTAACTCTGTTACCAAGCAAAAATGTTCTTAGATTCTGCATGTTAGAACTCTTTTGTAACTAATCAGCTCGCTAACAAATCATTTCACATAAGTGGAATTCTTAAAAAGTATTATCTGTTTGTTGTCTGTTGACAACCCCAAGCGGTGTTGCCGTCGTTCCCTTTAATTCTTAAAGAAATATTCTTTTGTTTTTCTTCTGTAAATAAATTGTATTTATTTCTCCGTTGGAGTTCTTACTCTCTCTTTCTCGTTAATGAAGATGGGATCTTCATGGCGGGGGAATATGTTGGGGAAACACCCCAACACGTGTATAACTTTCGTTTTTCACCGTATAGTTTGGTGATAACACCCTGTATGTATGTAGCATGAATGAGCCGTAATTAACCCACGAATAGATTTATTTCACCCCAGGTAAACGGAAATTTGTGCATTTAAAGCAGCATATTTCAGTTCTTCATTACGATTTCTTAGTCCGAACCTGGTGTTGTTGGTATAATAGAGTTCGTCATATGCGGCATTCTCTAGAACGCAACTCCGTCAATTCACTCGTGTTTAATCGTTTTCAATTTAACATATCCTTGTCTCCGTCAGTGTTCTGTAAACAGCAGTTTCAAATAAAGAAGGAAAACAGTTTCTACCCTTTCAATCTCAAATGAATTCGGCAAAGCGTCAACCCTCACTTTTTATTCGTTCTTGGCGCCAGGCCGCCAGCTCGAAGAAGAAATTAGTTTTATTAGTGCTTAGAAAACACTCAACCTCGTGGGATCTGTCTCGTCACAGCTCTCCTAGATTTTCGCGTTGAAAAACATCTAGCCTTGTCCTAGCCCCGTTTAAGGCAACTAATTAGTGTTTCGCTCATTTTGTTACGTATTAAAAGTGCAGTTACAACGTTCACTCGAGCAAGAGCGAAAGTGTTCTGTTCTCGTCTTCGCGCCAAAAGGTCCCATCCTTTTAGGCAATTTCTCGGTTAGTATGCACAAATATTAGAAAACATTTAGTGCACCTCAGTTATCTTTGTCTCAGATTGGACAAAGACCTACTTTTTAGAATCCCTTGGTTGTCGTATACCTGTGCATACGTTCATCCAGGTTAGGTAAGGACCTGATCGCCCTATGCCTGTGCACAGGTGTTCACAGATATGGTAGTTAAATTGAGCGGAGTTTAGAGACCCGAAAGCCTGATGAATTTGGCGTTTGCCTGCGTATTTACATGTTACAAAATGCTGATGGCTGCATCATTAAGGATCAATGCCAATGCTCCCGTTGACCGCTTAAGTTGTTTATATAACATTTGTCAAGTTCAAGTTCAAACATAGGACAGGCTGATATTTAATTAGCAGGTTTATGCTTTTTAATAGTTCATAATATTGCAGGTTCCCTTACACACAAGACCCAATCAAACGGTACGAAACACTAGCCAATACCTACACGGCAAACCTTAAAATTCCCGAGGCCTGCCCCGAGAAAGTGAGCGGTACCGACAGTATAGTAACCGACTTTCTGTTCAGAGAGTACTACACGCCCATGCTGACGTTGAAGGTCAGCTGCTGTGAATACCCGGCGGTGGAAAATCTGCCTTATATTTGGAGGGATATTTTGGATCCGATTATGAGTGTTTTGAATGCCACTCGGACAGGTACTATTTGCTGCTAATGAGGAATTTATGAGAATAATTCCACATTTTATTCGTCCGAGTTGCCCTTATTTTCCTTTTAATTTTAGGCGTTCAAGGTACAGTTACCGATGGAAAGAAAGCGCCCATGTACAACGCGACCGTGAAAATCGTCGGCATGGAAGAAGCGTACGAAGTAACGAAAAACCGGGCTCATTTCAAGATAATGTTGCCGGCCGGGAATTACAAAATCGAAATCGCCTGTCATAACTACGAGACTCAAATCCTACCGGTCGTGGTGCATGAATTGGTTTTGACAGAGTTGAAAATCGTTTTGTACACATTGGCCCAAAATGCTGTTACCGATAACAAATCGCCCTCCGCTTATAAAGGTTTCGCTGAAAAGCCCAATAAGAACGAGCAGACTGTCATGACGGATACTTCGATCCACGAGCCTTTCCAAGGCTCTACCAGCACTGGAATTAAGGGTATGACAGGTGTTTGTTTGTCAAGTCAAATCTAATAGACAGACGTTATGTTTTAGGTTACGTACACGACGACCAAAACCATCCCGTCCCGAACGCCAAACTTTACGTGAAAGAGGCGAACGTCACCATCTATTCGGACGCCAATGGCAAATACGGAGCGCCTTTACCTCTAGGAACTTATACCGTAATCGTAGATGCCTACAGATACTTCAAGGATTATAGACTGGTAGTAGTAAACGACGTAAACGTACCCAAAGTGGCCATATTTACGTTGAAGAGGAACACGACTTTTTGGGGAGTTCCCCGGTTAGCTTTCGTCACTCTGACCGGTGAGTGAAGAATATTCGTAAATAATTAACTCCTTAACAATGGTGTTTCTACGGTTTTAGGATTTATACTCGCTGGACTTTTCGGCCTGGGAATATTTTGTTTCGTGGTGTGCAAGAGAAGGAACTACGAGTACGGATTATTGTCGCAAAATTTCGAGGACGAATTCAAGGATGACGTCGACGATACCAAAGAAACTGAATTGTTTTCGAGAGCTGTAAATCGTAAGTGTAAATTAATTTAATTAGTCACTTATTGAGTAGTTTAAGCAAAAAAACAAGTTGAAGATGCACCACATTTGAGCCGGAAAACGCCTCCAAAGTTCGCGTTTTATCACAGATTTGCAGCATCAATCACAGAAGCACTAGAAATATAGGGAATGCACACCTGAATATCAATTCACTAGCAGACATTTGCGTATAATGAAAGGGCTCCGCTTTTCTCCGGCTCTCAAAGCCACTGATATCACCATCATTGATAACCCCATTAAATAATAAAACACAATTTTACATTTTACATTGTAAAGTTTATGATTCTTGGTAAATATCCTTCTTGTTGCTGTCATTTGTCAGAATAGCCAAAGCCAACTAAAACGTCAATTTCAGAACACATTGTTGCCAGATTTGTTCTTGAGACGCTTGCTGTAGTTTAGCTTTATCTTCTAAGAATAGTAAAAAATACGTTGATGAAAGTAGTGTAAAATGAGTGGCTTTATCTCTTTCTTTGATTTAGAAAATGAATGCAAATATACACTGATTTTACTAGTGGAATACACTATTTGGTTGTATGTATGTATCCGCAAAATATTTCACTTTATGCAATCCCTCTCGCTTCGGAAGCAAAATTAGCCCAAAGTAACGAAAATTCATAAAAAAGTGAGATTTTTTAAGCAAAAACTTCTTTAGGCGCATTTTGCGTTATTTCTAGGTAATGAATTAAGTTGAGCCGTCACGCGTCACGCTCGGATATGTATGTAACACTTTCATAATATTATTGAAGTTTTCACTTCTATCGTGTGGTCTTAAGCACACACAAGTTCTTTTTTACATTAAGTTCGGTTAGATCCAGGAAATGCATGGGTAAGTTTGAGTTAGTGATTTATATTACTCCCAATAAAAATATAGCACATTTGACAACCTTGTAACAAGACCTCGGCATCAGCCACCGTTGGTAGAGGATAGGTTGCCCGATAACTTGAGTGCTACAGAAGGAAAGGGAAATCCGTGACGTCAGTTGTTGAAATCGATCGGAAGTAGAAGCAGCGTAAAAATACAAAGCAAGTCAGTGGAATACATTTTCTTTAAATATTAACTAAGATACCTCTCGAAACGCCCCTGGATTTAATAACTTTAATCTAATTGGATCTAAATTAATCCCTTATTACTACAAAGAACACCACATTCATTAAAATTGTTTAATGATTATTTGGGTTAGTTTGGGTTAGTTTATATATAAACTGTATATATTTATAATATACGTGGAGCTTATTTGTACTAGGTTTTGGAATTGTTTTGTTCATTTTAATTTAATTATTATTCAAACATTTGTCTTTTACCTATCTTAATTTTAGTAACAACATAGTGCCTTTATTTAATATTATTTTATAGATATACCTATAGCAATTCAAATATCTCTTAAGGGAACTTTAAGCTAAGGGCCCTCTAAAGTGTTTTTTTCAATGACACACTTTGTATATTAGTAGGTATTTAAAAAGATAACGTCTTCCTGATCATAAATATGTCCGGGTTTATATCTCTAACTTGAAAAATAAGCGAGCAAATCGATAAAAACCGTGCCATGTCGGCTTTCAACAGATGACGTCACGCGTCAATCGGAGAAGTTATCGGTCAACCCTTAGACAAGGAAAGAAGAGGACAGATAACTTGGGAAAAAGCCTGTTACCAGCTGCCACATAAATTACTGGGTAACTTCAATAAATAATTGAAATTATAAGTAATAAATAATAATTAATAAATTAAAGTAATTTTCAGTCGTAAAATAATATAGCCATTTTATAGGTGGAGTATGAAAAATATATTACCTACGCCTCTGTTGAATGACTCTCCTTGAAGATTTATAGCTTTATTAATTATTTGATGACTGAAAATATCCAAGATCGAGTAACAAATTACTCTCGATAATTAAATAAACATCCCTACCAATATACTCAGAGGTAACACATTATGCATTATCATTAAAACAAGAAATATGCAAATAAACTACAAGATCAGCAGACAATAATTACCTGTGAAATGAAATTCCAGGCTCCTTCTTCTCACTTCGACTCTTGCAACCATATGCCGAACAATTTACCAATTATGAATCTTAGTTTTTATCACAAAATAACTGCAAAATAGCACCGCCACAACAATAGATGTGTTTGCCACATAAATAATAGCCGTCGCTCTGAAAAGGCTTCAATTTCAGTACATTGGCTTAATGTCATGCGCGGTATCCTTACTCTTACCTAATCTAAGGGTCAACCTATCCTCTACCAACCTTGGGCATCAGCTGCTAAAATATCACTCTTTTCCAGCATTGCCAGACCTACCATTTTTTGACGATGTTAGCTGCAGAAATTCTGAACACACCACAGATGTACTACATCTGTGGAATATACAATTTTCCACCATAATTAAGCTTCAAATGTCACTTTTTGAAATTTTCGCAAGTTAATACTTGTTTTTATTTTCGAGATTTTTAATTACCCAATTAATATCAAGCAGCCAGCTAATAAACTAACAGTAACACATCCCTCCTCAGTATAGCACATCCCTACATTTTGATGTGTTTATGTAAATGTGTATTATTAGTTAGCCTGTAAAGAAGAATGGGCTCTGTTCAAAGGTCTGGTCTGGTGGTTCAGTCAAGTTCAGTGGTTAGATGCTGGACCTCTGATACGGCGGCCCGGGGTTCAATTCCTGTCGGTTAAAAAAAAAATAAAGTTTATGGTTGTACAAATTATTTTTTCTTCAATTTGGGCATGCCTTGGGGTAGTTCCTGTTCTTTGAGCCCTCGTAGTGAGCGAAGTGTCATGCGTGAAGTGAAATAATACACTGGGCCGATTAGGTGCCGCGCTAGGTCTAGCTCCAAGTGCATGGTTAATGGTAGTAGCGTCTTCCGACAGCAATCTGTCTTGACCTTTTCTGTTCGGTTCAACGACGTGACTAGACGTTGGCCGAATCGGAAGAATTACCCGTGTGTTCGCGGTACACTGGATTGTTGCCAATGTTTTTTTTAACTTGATTTTGGGTTAGTTTTAGTTTAATTCCTGTTTGTTGAGGCCCCGTAGCGAGCGAAGTGAGCGAAGGGCCATGCGAAATAACTTAATTATTGCCAACACCGGTTACCAGAAAACATCAAAACAGACCGCTGTCTGAAGACGCTAGTCTCTGCCTTGTCTACAATGATGCTTTCCACGCCGTCCCTTGTCACTTTGATCGGTGGGACTGTCCATGAACTCCTGCTGCTCTTGATTTTCTTGATGTGCTTCCATATGTTCTTTTCACGGCTAGCGGCTGTGATTCTGTTATTCCAGACCTCGTTGTTGTATGAATCCAGCATGGCTCGGGTAAGTTCGCATTCCTCCTTCCTGTCGTTTGGGTCACGTCTGCTTTGATATGTCCTGCGTATTTCTTGGATGTGCTGTGGCGGCTTGCCTTGCTTCAGGTCCGGGTTCCTGGGGACGTGGTGCTCCTTGGCGACGCTTATTATCCTGGTGATGACTTCTATGGCTTCCTCTATTTTTGCAGGGGTGTCCAAGTCGCGAGTTGTCCTTAACTCTGCGTTGATTTCTCTCCTGAAGTTTGTCCAGTCGGCGTTCCTGTAGTTGTACGTGACCCTAGGTGCTGCGAGTGCTGGCTGATGCATCGTTTTGAACATTACTCGCAGACTGCAGTTCCGTCATGGTGGTCGCTGTGGCGTAGATGCCCCGGGCTATTCCTATGTCCAGTGTGGCCTCGGCTGCGTGATATCACGTAATCCTTGTCCTTCGGACAGGGATTATGAGGTTAGCGTCGTTCCTGTCGATCCAGTTCTTAAGTCGTGTTCCTGACCTGTTGCCGGTGCTCGTGTTCCACGAGGTGTGCTTGGCGTTTAGATCTCCTATGAGCAGCGTCTTCGTATGGTTGAGCAGTCCTTCTAGTTCGTTCTCGCCCAGGACTTGATTTGGATTATTGTACGCTGAGGGTTCGTTGTTATCGCCACTGTCTCATTCTGTCTGATTGTGTCTATTGCCTGCTCTTCGAATTGGATGATTCTTTTCACGCATAGTTCCACTCCTTCATACGGTTCCTGATTTGACTGGTTCTTGTATATCATCTCGTATCCTATGATGCCTGGTGGGTGATCCTTTGTTTTTTTTTTCATCGACATTCAGTATATCTGGCGACGAGTTCTCTATGCCGGCTGATTTTGCCCCTTGTTCCATTGATGTTGATATGTAGAACCTTCATGTCCTGGCTGCTTCCTCGGTGTTCAGGCCGGGTGGCCCCTTTAACACCACCTTCTTGATGCGTTCTCCTATATAGCATAGCATATATTTCTCTTTTTAACATTACATTAAATAAATCACATCCCTAGCTTAAGTATCCCTAGCTGGGCGGTGTTACTTCAGCGCCAGTGGCCAGCACCTAGCTGCACCCGTATGGGGTTGTGCCCATAGGGGTTTGATCTTAACCTAATTAACTACTCGGAGGTGTGATTCTGCTAGATGTACTGTACTTTATATGGGAAGCCCCTTCAAAGTCCTCGCGAGTAGGATTAGCAAAAAGCTTATTGTTATGAGTGCATGCTGAAAGAACTGTTGGTACCCGTAATTACTGCAGGGAATACTAAACAAAAACCCTGCTTAGATGCTCTCATGGAGCAGGACGTCATAAGATAAAAGGGACATTTACACTATACAACTTAGATTCTTAAAACAAAAGGTATACTATCTCACGATAGAGAATTATCACTGTGATTCTGTTTAAGTACGCTGTAATGACAATTAGGGTACGCCGGACGAGCCCCGCGGTACCACCTGCGGAAACACGGATGCTTCGGTAGCTAGAAATCATGTGCGTTGAGTTTGTATGGTTTGCTCTTTTATAGGCGGACCAGGTCCCTTAACAGGCCTCGCCCACCGTGTCCGAACACAGTGATTGGTTAGGCCGCATGCCGCAAGCAGAATGTACATGTTACCTGAAAGTTCATGCGTTTCTGTTCTCCTGATACATGAGATTAATGAACATTGAAAATTAAGTATTAAAAAGGCTGTTTATGAGAGTATTTTAGTGAAGAATTCAATGACATTGTCTAGCTCCAGGTGGGCTTGGGCTGTCAGGAGGCCATGATCGGTTGCGCTAGTTGTAAATGCCTATTCAAGGCTATTGCGCTGTTACGTCAGAATTTCTGACGTCAAAAGAAAAGATCCGTACGTCTTAGAGAGACTCGTACGTTATTTTTTACACTGGCCAAAAGATGTCTCTGTACCTGTTTTCTATTCCAGAGCACGTTCCGTTTTTATCAATTTTACATACTTATTACTTATGGCAACTTCGGAGTGGATTAATTCAATGCACAAATTCGAGACGAAAATATAATGCCACCAGGAATAACATCAACATACATACAACAGCTTATTTACCTAGTAATCGCGCGCCGATATCCTTTGATTTGGGAAAGTCAAAAACCAACTTTTTCAAATTTTAGAAGAGGGCTATGACAATACTGTTTTAAGGGTCTGGGCATCTGAATAATACTTTTGAGAGTTCGTTCAATTTAAAATAATATGTTTTTTATCGTCTAAAATCCATTTAAAAACGATTTTAAATGGCAAAATTGTATAAAAATCCGAAAATTCGACCTTTTTTAGGCCAACAGCCATGGCTTCGGACGAATCTGTCGTGGATTTTGAAGCGAAAATTCATTTTAAATTCAACCGTCCATTAAAAATAAGCTGTGCTATGGATCCAAATACACTGCGAATATAATAATTAAAAAGTAATATTTTTGACGGTTCGTTTAATTTAAAATATATGCTTTTTTATCGTCTAAAATCCATTTAAAACGATTTTAAATGGCAAAATTGTATATAATACCGCCCTAGCGGCTAGAATTGTTTTGCGCATTTCCGTCTCATTTGCCGAGATTTGTCCTCATATCGCCGCTTAAGATGTTTACACACATTTTTTCTAGAGATATAATTTTTTAATATTATCAAATAAATAAATAAAAAAATATATATTATTTACATTGTGCACAGCTTTCCAGGGTAAAAGTGGCCTGCCAGCATCTTTTTCTTGTTTGAAATAATGCACTAATTTTAAAATTAAAGCTTGCTTTTTCTCACTGAACCGATTTTTATTAGCAATTATTAGCGTAAAACACAAACCAACTACCAACAAATCAATAAATTAATTAAATCTGTTATTTTTGTTATGATATTTTGACATTGACGCTAATCGATGTCAAAGATTCCAATTTGACGGACCAATTTAGTACAAACGTTCATTGCATAAAAAAAGATGGAATGATATGACGTAACAGCGCAATAGACTTGAACGGACACTTTCACGTCCCTGTGCGTGTATTTCACGAAGAATTCTCCTTTCACTCTCTTTGATCTGATTGCGACATTGGTCGTAGTTTATATTTGATGTTATTATGATTCGTGGCGGTTTTACTGTTGCCTTGGGCCTTGCGTTGATTGTCTCTTCCATCTTCTCTACCTCCTCGGCTTCCAGTACTCCTAATCGGTTCTGGGATGGTTCTGGGTCGGGACTACTGGGTTCATCTTTTCGGCTCAGATGTGGTACATTCTCAATTTTTTTGGCATAAAGTGCTCTGGTGAGATTTGTTCTTTTTTGGAAAATCGACGAACTCAATAATGTCCCAAAGTAATTTATTTTTTTATTGTACAAGATCCTTGATTCGTATTGTAACCTACTTAGGTCTCCTGTTTGAAAATAGCATTAATTTCGATTTTCTTCCAGAAAAACCGATTACTCGTCCGTACTATGACGATGACGACGAAGATGAGAACGATTTTGCCGATATCGAAGGAAACTACCTTTCGAGCTCAGAAGAGGATGACGAAGTCAAGCTGCTTACCATGAAAAATTAAAGGTTATTGATTACAATGCGATTTATACTCGGGTTTAGGCCATCAGCTAACATGCAAGGCTTTTATCTACGTATTTGGACCATATGTATGAGACAGATCGGAATCCGAATGTTACAAGAGCTCGTGACAGTTTAATGTTTTAAATTAATTATTATGCAGTGATTACGCATAACATCCTAGGAGCTTGGCTATGGAAAATATGTATATGAATCGTAATGGTTTTAGATGAATGAAGGATGATCGTCGGCATAAATGGTGTACAAAATGCTAGCCCAAATTCCAGAGGCTAAAATATGAGGATATCTAGATACATTGAGGCAAATCAACTCCAATGGTTGGTCTATTTTGGATAATAGTGTAGTAGTTATGGTAGATTTTAATCTGCCAAATTGTGATGCTACTAAGGCTCAGGTTTTGCTCTTGTTCAGTATAATTATATTTCTAATCTCAGTGGCCGAGCTCTGCGAAATGTTCCATGTCAAATCCGAAGCCTTTTGTGCCAGATGATGGCCATCATTCCGCACTCTGCATTGACATAAACATATCAATTCAAATGGTTTAGTTGTAATGTCTGAATGAATGTTTTGTCATGGATTTGTATATTCTATTAAAGCCAAGGTTATTCTTGAGTATACGTAATAAACTGCAAAATTACAAGTTTTACTGAAATTGCAGCTAGGGTTGTACAGGATTTTTATATATTTTTTTGAAGGTCTGGAATACTATCTAGGTTAACATAACTTTATAAAATAATAACACAACAGAAGGCTGTAATATGTATATCGATAAAAAGTTATATTTTTCTACTTGTACTGTATATATTAGTAGCTGCCTTCACTTACTATTGTAACGCAATAATGTCCCAAAGTAATTTATTTTTTTATTGTATGTATATTTAGCATGGTTTCTTTAAGTCTTAACATATTGTGATAGTATTAGTACTAAGCATAAATTTTAATAAATTAATTAAATATTAACTTACTCTTGTTTGATTGCTTGCCCCAAGCAAACATGAAAATAAACATTCGATAATCGTCTATCAACAATTATTTTTACAATTAAATCCTTCGAGGAAAATACGTTGCACTTTGTATGTTCGATTCTAATCTAAATCTACTCCGCCGCGACTTTATAATAACTTAATCCCCCTGACGATTAGTAGATATATCATAAATTAAAAGATGATTTATATGTACAACAAACAAAGATTAAAAAATATTAAAATACAACATCCTCTTGTCTAAACAATAATATTGTCATAATGGGAATACTACTTGTTAATCCGAGATACTTTATACCGTTAATCCTTCTTTAATATCCAAATGGACCTCGTTTCTAATACAGAGTGTTTCCGATTTTAAAATGGTGCCGATTTGTGATGACGAAAATAACTAAGGGTTTTCACCGTTTCACTGTCCCAAAAATTCGATTATTCCCGTTGTATGAAAATCGATAAGTATACATCCCTATTACACTTCTACGTACGTTTGAGATGTTCCAAGGACCAGTGCTGCCAATTTACTAGGAATGATTGCGATGCCAGAAATGCTATCATGCCAAGAATTGATAGGCAACAATTAAAAAATATATATTCATATTAAACCCGAAAATTAAGTTATAAAAAAATCAACAAAATTAGAAATTTACTATAGTCGTCGGTGCAAGTACCTACGGAAATCACTAGAATAAGATCATCTAAATACTCTCTTTGTTTTCAGCTTCAGTATGTATGTAAAATTTTTAAAAATAATTAAAATCGATTTAAAAATGTCAAACTAGCGTAATCCATTGACACTCTGGTCCCTGAGGGTATGTCTAAAATATTTCAATAGCATGTCACAGAAAAGGATGCCAATATACTTACTGATCACTAATGATCAGAGATATCCATAGGTGTGAACGCAGCGGGCGATGCACGATGAGCGACACGAAATGGCGGGAGAAAAATATGAGAATATTGTTATTGTGATATCATTGTTGATTTACAAGATAAAAATATAGGATATGCTCTATTACCTTGTCAAGACATAAGCGAAATTTTTATGAAGAATAGTTTTTTTTCATTTACGTCTTCCCTTTTTGGTAATGTTATATTTAAAAAAACTACTTTTTAACCAAATCCGAGGCTAGGGCGTTTAAGTTAGTTTCACTTCTGATATGCGCACATACTGCACATGGTTTTTTTTTGTCATACCAACTTACGTCTGGAGACTATCCTATAACTCTCAGCAGCATGCCTAAATTCACTTTTCGCAGGCCCTTCGCTCGCTCCGCTCGCTACGGGGGCTCAAGAAAAGGAAACTAACCAGGTGCTAACCCCAACTAACCCAAGACATTCTCAAAATCAAGAAAAAAAAACTGTTTAGATATCTAACCTTAAAAAAAATAAAAAGAAACCGATGGGATTTGAACTCGCGTCGCCGCAGTGAAGACTAACCATGCAAACCTCTAAACCATCAGAGGCATACAAACGATTTGTTACATCACGAAGTACGTGAAAACAGCTGACTGCTGAGAGTTATGGGATAGTCACCAGACATAAATTTACGCAGCACTGCCAAGGACGCACAGGAGCATTTAAAGATCCTTTACACAAATAGTGCACTATGTAAAAATCGACGTCTCCTATTGGTCGATCCATCTCGTATTACGATATGTCTGCGTGATGCAATTTTAACATTTAGAACTAGACCTAGCACGGCACCTAATCAGCCTTCAGTGTGCTGATGGAGAGATTTCAGAAACTAGTGCACTTGTGAATAAGAGGCGGTGATTACTTTCGAATATATTGAAAATATCACTTTTGTTCCGACGTGCGCGCGCACCAATCTATGCCCTTCCGCTCGCTTCGCTCGCTATAAGGGCTCAAGAAAAGGAAACTAGCCAAGTGCTAACCAAAACTAACCCAAGACATACCCAAAATCAAGAAAAAAACTCGATAGAAACATAACCTTAAAAAAAAGCAACAGGAGTTGAACGCCGGCCGCCGAATTGAAACCTAACTGTGTAGGCCCCTCACCCACGAGGCTCTTGTGGCAAACTGAATGAATCATGAAGACATGACGAGACTTCAGGTTTGGTGCGCGCGCACGCAGGGAAAAAAGTGATATTTTCAATCTATTTGCAAATCGCGTGATTGGCTAGCTACGTGAGGTGACGCATGTCTTTGCGATGCAACCAGATGTTTGCAAGTCAGTGAGATGGTCTAGTAGTCTGCATGATTAGCCTTCACTTCGACGACCCGGCTTCAAATCCCGTCGGTTTTTGATTTTTTTTTCTTATTTTTTGGGTTTATTATTATGTATGGTTAGCACTTGGTCAGAATACCGTTTTTTGAGCCCCGGAGCGAGCGAAGCGAGCGGAGGGCCATATACTTCCCAATTGCAGGTATTTAAAAAACCGCATGAACTTACAAGCGCACTAGTATCTGAAATATCGCGTACCTTGCAATGTCTTCGTGGCGCAGTGAACTGTCTGGCAGTAATCTGGCGGTTTAGTAGTTAGATCTTCTTCTCGTTCTTAGAGCTCCCGTAGCGAGCGGAGGGTCATGCGTGAAGTGAAATAATGACGGATATCTTATGTCAATGGAAATAATACATTGGGCTCATCAAGTGTTGTGCTAGGGCTAGCTTCGAGTGACAGGACAACAGGTGAATTATCTACTTCTACTTCAGCGGTTCTCAATTATTCCCGATGGTACGTTAAACAAAACATAAAATAAACGCGTTAACGACAACGAAAAATGGCAATTAAAAACATCAAAAAAAAAATACACGTTAAATTAATCATCTAAATATATTTAAAAAAAAGTTAAGATGCATTAGTGGTAACACTGATTGTGAAAACGCGGAGTGGCTCGCCGCGCGAATTTTTAATTTGTAGATTTGTCTGATTGTACCTCTTAAACAAGGAACTTCCTTGTCTAAGTTGTATGTATTGAAAAATTACGAAATTATCAAGAACTAGCTACTTAAAACAACCTTAAGCTATTCTAGCCATTTGTAGAGCTTTCGGTGGCACTGTTGCCATATCTTTAACTTGTACATGTCTCGAAAATTATAGTTTTCGGTCAGTACATTCGCCTATGACGTCATAATAAATGCAACCGATCAACTGCGCTCAGTAATTGCTGAAATGTCGGACATAATAACTTTAACAAGTTCGTAGGCCGATCCTTGCCGATCATATTTGTAATTTTTTATGTTTTTAAAGTCTGATAGTGATTATTTGATGATAGTTTTGAAACTTTTTTGACCCGATAAGTAACTTAAATAACTATCATTTATCCTCATCTCTTCCACGGCATCCGCGCCGAACTCGTCTATCTTTCTGTGTCAAGAATCGATCGTTGAACGGGCCGCGATAATTATGTGGTAATAATGCGTTGGAAGTGTGTCGGAAGTAATCATTAACACGCCCTCGGTTAGTAGTGATACGATCAAATGGAAGAGATGATAATTATCATCTGGACAACATAATGCACTACCCTAAGATGATTAAGTGGTGACAATACCTTGTAGTTGTTACGGTTAGAAGAGAAATGGAGGCTCTTCGATAAGGAGATATGGTTGCAAGTGAATTTACGAAACTAAGAGAAATATTTGGAAGTATTGAGGAGGACTATGCTATTAGTGATGATGTAAACATTCATGTATCTATGATATTCTTGTCGTCCATACAGGAAATGTTGTTTCGATACCCAGACCCCAAATATCCTTTCAAAAACTAAACACTCTGGATGTAGTCAAATATATACTCCAAACTGTCAACATATTGACTCAAACTTCTATAAATAGTAGATGTGAATATGTACATCAACGAGAATGTTCTACTTTACAACGCAGGCGCAAATAAAACTGTAAAAGTAAAGCATGAAAATTTTATTAATGATACTTATGTGCAACATATCTCTAAAATTATTGGCTAGTTCCAGTTGATTAGTCAAGTCATTTATACACCGGCGTTAGTGGTGATCCAGGCCCTGAAGAAGGAAACTCTAGCGTAAACACTTGGGTGTCCACCTTGGCACAGGGTAGATCCGAAGGAGACTACACCGACCTCGACACCGTTGACAACCAATGGGCCGCCAGAGTCACCGTTGCAGGCACCACGTCCATTTTGTCCGGAGGTGCAAATGTGTTGAGCATTGACCGTAGATCCAAAGGAGCTTTGGCACACGGCATTGGTGATGACGGGCAATTGGATGGTCATCAGTTCAGTAGCGATGGCGGAGCTAGCGTCAGAGGTTCTGCCTGAAAGTTGGAAAATTGTGTTTAGTAAAGAGTTCCAGCTTAATTATGATACAATGCGACTTACCCCATCCAGTAAGGACGGCGGTGGATCCGGCGAAGGTTCCCGAGGTGGCTGGTGCCAAGGCGATGGCGGAGATTCCAGGTTGGCCGACCGGAATGGAAGCAACTCTAAGAAGAGCGACGTCGTTTTGCAATGTGGCGCGGTTCCAAGCACTGTGGACGGTACGTGCAGCAGCATTCAACCTAACCTGAGTGGGTTCGTTAACCGTGGTCCTTGGGTTGTGAGCACCGGCAATTATTTGCACGGCAGTAGCACTGAAAATAAGACAGTTGTAATTAGGGGAGCATATAATTTACATGTAATTAGACTTACGTATCAACGCAGTGAGCGGCTGTCAATACCCATTGATTGCTGATGATGGATCCACCGCAGAAACCCGAGTTGTTGATGATCAAGGCAACCTGATAGGGAAAGCCGTTACGAGTGGCAACGTTGCCGCCAACGATCCTGGTTCCGGTTTCGATAACGGCTGGTCCAATGGGTTCCACTCGAATGTCGATCGGTTTGATGTTGAACCAATCAAGTTCGAATTCCTTTTAACGAAAAATT
>MU183982.1:120603-165975 GCA_016904865.1 Pissodes strobi
TTTATATTTAATTATTGGTCTTTATTTTGTAATAAATATAATATATTATCCTTCACATTGTTTTAACATATATATTAGCAGTTGTGCTTTAGATTTCCTTTAAGTACAAATATATACTTTATATAACCAAATGAATAATTGGGATAAAATGGAAATAGCATTGATGATAAGTAACATCATTAAAAGATGAAAATATGTATATGGAGCAAATCTACGCACATCCAATTATATTGTGTTGTACCCAGGCACTTAAACTAGAGGAAATCAGTTGTTTTAATTTAAAACACTAAAATAACACTCCATTCTTGAGCAAAATAGAACACAGTATAGAAACTAAATAAATAAGAAGAAACATCCTAGAAATGAAGATCTGGAAATATCTCAAATGGTCATTATTTAAAGTCATATTCTAAAAATAAACTAAACCGGTACCGCGAAAGAATGATGGGAGTCCTATGTGGAGTCTATGGAAATTTCCCTCTGGTGCAACTTGAAAATAGTTTCAACTTCCATCATCCTGACGACTAAAATTTGGCAAACAAGATATAGGAGTACATTACGATTTTGGGTTTCCAAGTAGCCCGAATTAAAATGAGAACTAATTTTCAAATCTATCACGGCTAGATTCTAAAGGTTTGTTTCCTCTGAAATTTTGCAATTATAATGGGTTCGTGAACTCATTCCCAAATATAAATGAAACAATAATACAAGAAAAATATACCCCAAAACACCTAGCCTTAAGCATACTCTTCGTCAGGCAACTGTGAATACATACTTATATCCGATCGTCTTGCTCTTTTTCTTACCAACAACAGCAGAATCAGTATGCCGGACAAGGACAGCACAAGCGCTCCCACTAAAATATACAAATTTGCAGGATTGTCAAATAAAATCAGACTGTTACACTCGGCCTCCCATTGGTCGAGATTGAGGGTTATCGGACTTAAAATTTGCTGAAAATATTTGAAGTCACAGTTGAACTCGCAGTTGTAAACTCTAATAGGTCTGGCTTCGGTAGTGTTTTTGTAATAAATATTTAAATAGGAAGAGTTCTGATTAGGTTTATGCAATTCAAAGATTATGGTGGCCGTATAGGGTGGAGAATGGTGCTCGAATGCCCCCATAGAGTTAAGTAGATTGGCGATGGTCGTGTCGTGGGCGGAATACATCAGGAATTTGGGGGCATAGTATTGGGCTCCACTAGGGGTTGCGGTACGATTAGTGAAGTACGTTATAAGCTCGTTAAAAAACGGCCCCGTTTTCAACCTTGCTAAATTTGTGGTGTAAGTCGATGTGGCGAAGCTCAACGCGGCCCAGTGTTCCATTTTGTCGGGAAACACTTTTTTGGCCCAATCCGGTATAGTCAGATTGTTCCAAGTCTCAATTTGCAACGTATTGTACAGAAACTCCAAATGTTCAATGTTGCTTATAGTTTCACCTGAATTCCTGGTGAGATAAGCATACAAATCATGATTCAAATGGCTTATATTTCTAAAATACTCGCTCTGAAACAACTTTTTTAAAAGAAAGTTATATTTCTTGCAAGGTCTCTTAGCAGCTAACACAGCGTCCATCTTCTCCGGCATGGAATGTATCGGTATGGGTTGCCACGCTAATCCATTTTTCCAAATGTCAGTTTTGACAGGCGGATAGAGACCTGCCAGGTCGGCTTCGGCTGACATGAGGGTGCGATCTACGTCTGTAGAGCGGACGTAGATGTCCTTTTCGGAGTACACGGTGGGGATAAAGTCCGAGTAACGTTGCCGAAAATACTTGCCTAGTTCGTAATGCCTGAGTTTGCCAACCTGAAAAAGAAAGAATTATTTTGAGTGACTTTAGCTAGCTGGGTTTGGTTAGTTTGGGTTAGTTCAGCTTTGCCAGCTAAACTTGTAGGTATGTGCTTGAATAATATAAGACTATCTCTTCAGTTGATGCATAAAAGCATCCAGATTGAGAATGGAGAAAAGGATTTAACAGATGAAATAGTTCGCTAGGTAATGATCTGCATCAGAGAAAGATAATGTAGATATTTATAATGTTTCTATATTGCTTTATCAATGATTAATTTTATTTGTTCTATTATCTACTGTAAACACTGATAATACAGGATCCACTAGAAACTGGTTGTACCAAATATTTGTGTTTGCCTCATTTATGAAAACTATTGTTATGCTTATCTCAATCAACAAATGCCATAAATAGACTAAATAATTTGCTTATCAGCAAATAATTACATATGGATCGTCCTGAGAGTCAGGAAAGGGTTAATTATTTTAAATATATGGTTTTTAATTTTCCATGACTGACAATGTGGGTTAACCTTCTACGATTCCAGCAAAGCGATGCAGAAGATACCAATATTTTAGTAATTATATGTCAATTTAAAAAAATCGAAGCGATGGGCATTTGGTGTGTGCACAACATCAAGCTTTATCTATACTAATAATTGAACTGTAACTCAGATTCTTATGAAATATTTTGTATTATTAATTAATTCAAACACTTACATTCGTTAACATTCCCCAGTCCACTGGCCAGAAGGATCTATTCTTGTAAGGATCATTGGGATAGGGTCTTACTGGAGTTCTATCGCCATGTCGAAACACCTAAGGAAAAAATCGACTTTTCATTTGAGCTACCTTACACTACATAATTATTAATGAAAAGGCCACTTACCACGACAACTGCGTCCAAATCGCTAGGGGTAGCAGAGCATCCGGGAAAAGCAAACACAACAAGGAAGGTAGTTAAAGGCAAGCAGAAATTCGGCATCGTTTCAAAAACTAAAGGAAAATCAGTCGCGTTAAATTGTGCAGAACGAAATCACAGCCATAAACCCAACAATTTAGGAGAAAGACAAGTTAGAACATTAAGAAAAGGAGAGATTTTGAAACCATATGGTCACTAAATTTACTAAACTACCCCCGGCCAGACCACCACCGTGAAAGGGTAAACAATAAAACTGACAGCTATCTATAACCTGTTGACAACACGTTGACATGTTTGTGTTATTGTTATATATAATTGGAAAGTGATGTCTTGGTTTCGTAGATTTCGGCATTCGAAACCGTTTTGGCAATGTTGCCAGAAAATGCAAAACTATTACGTCATGTTATGCGATATCTGGCTTCTTGGTACGTGTAACATATACTGAAAAAAATGAATACGCTTGTAGATCACACACTAGAAATTAAATTTTATCCGCACAAGACGGATATGGAGAATAGACTAGAGGCCTGCACAGTGTATAATAATTCTCTTACTCCATTGGCCAAATATTTCTGTTACATAAAATAAAAATATTTTTTTTATACAAACTCGAATGACAGAACATAATATACAGTAAGCCCAGGCCCGTTCAACGATCTATTCTTGTCAGAGAAAGGTAGGCGAGTTGTACGCAGATGAGACGAGGAGAAAACAATGTATATCCGTTACATGGGTAGAAGACGTTGCCCGTACCGCATCAGAGGTATCCAGAGTTGCGCGCGCATTACATTACTGACAAACACGGCTCTAGTGGTTCGATACTGCGTTTGCGAACGTTGCGGGTTCGATTCCCGCCAGTGGCAAGGCTTTTTTTAGAGGTTGTTTGTAGACAGTTTTTTTGATTAATTTTGGGTACGCCTTGGGTCAGTTTTGGTTAGTGTTTGTTCGTTGCGCCCCCGAAGCGAGCAGAGGGTCATGCGTGAAGTGAAATATTAGTTCTTAAAATAGTAAAGAAAGTGGATGCTGAGCCTGCAATACGGCAATCTGAGTTCGATTTCAGTGGCAAGACTTGTTTTCTTTTGTTTTTAATATGTGTAAACAGTTTTTTCTTCATTTTGGGCATGCCTTGGACTAGTTTTGGTTAGTTTCTATTGGTTGCGTCCCCGTAGCGAGCGAAGGTGCATACGTGAAGTATAATATTATGCATTTTTGTCAACAATGTGATGCGCGCGCAATTCTAAAGCCTTCTGATGCGGTAGGGGCAACGTTTTGGGCACATGGGTTAAGTTGTGTCAGAAGAAAAAAATTCGCCGCGCCGTGCTATCATTGCCAGCGCTATTTTTCTCTATCTCTCTCTACTTTCGAGTGCTTCGCGCCGTGTCACACTCGGAACTAGCCCTTGCATGGTAGCCCAATGTGTTATTTCACTTCATGCATAACCCTCCGCTCACTACGAGGGCTCAAAGAAATTAACCCAGGGCATGCCCGAAATGAAGTAAAAAATACTTTTTACAACCATAACCTTTTTTTTTTTAACCGACAAGAATTGAACTCCGGGCCCCCGTATCACAGGTCCAGCATCTAATCACTGAACACCAGATCACTTCCAAATAATTCATTGCACCGCAAAGACATGCGTAAGCTGAAGCTCATTAACAGCCCTGCTAGGTCTAGCTTTAAGTCCCGTGTCACCATAACTAGTCGCTAGGTCGCGCCGGTCTAGAATCGTTCCCGGCACGATTGTGTTATGCATTCGAGGAAACACATGCAATCTGCTGTATATTTCGTAATAAGTGCATATAAAGTACGGGCACGTGTTACAATAAGTAATATTTCACTTTTCGTACGGCCCTCCGCTCGCTACGGGGGCTCAAGAAAAGGAAACTAACCAGGGGCTAACCCAAACGTAACCCAAGACATACCCAAAATCAAGAAAAAACTGTTTGCTAACCAAAACTAACCCAAGACATACCCAAAATCAGGAAAAAAACTGTTTAGAAACTTAACCGTAAAAAAAAATAAAAAAAAGCAACGGGGTTCGAACCCGAGCCGACGGTCGCCGCCGATAGACGCAATATCGACACCCAACGATCTAAACCTCTAGACCACCAAGGCTTATACTGCAAACTGATTGCATCACGTAGACATTGCGCGAATACAATCGCTCGAGTCATCGCCACATACACTAGATGGCGTTGGAGTCGTAAGAGAGAGAGGGAGGCGTCGCACGCAGTATTTCGTCATCGGGAACGATTCTAGACCGGCGCGACCTAGCCCAACTTACTCCTCAGGTAAAGAAGTACCTGTCTCTACAAAAATTGGATTCGAAGCATCTGCGTACTAACGCAGCATTGATTTAGACCCGGTTTATCTGCGCACAATTAAACCATTTCAGCCGTTGTTACGTCGTGTTGTATGTCAGGTTGTAGCACTGAGTATAGATCAGTGGGTTGTAGTTTTCAACTAACAGTAGGCTAACCCGAGAATTCAGTATGCTTGTTAACGTTGAAGTATTAGATTTTTTTTCAGCCACCCATCGACGTTGCCAGATCTTTAAATTTGGGGTCGCTGCCAAAAGACATTTTTAGACTTTAAAGCTGCATTTACATTCAATTTGAAGTCCAAGTCAAAGTGCAATTCGCAAATATGTCATTTACATTGAACGAATTTTTAGGTTACGTAATTATACGTATGGAATGTTTTCTTTTGCTTGTTGTAAATTGCTAGATAATTACAAACCATTTTTAAGAACAGTTCCTCGTTGAAATCGTTTTTTTTTTTAATTACATTGCCTTCAAAAATCATTTTCGTCAAAGTGGGGCCTTTCAAAGTCCATTTTACATGTGTCCGAATTCTTTGATACAAATGTTAATTTATCCCAACACAAAATTGAAATGTACCTAATCCATAGATAAATCAGACCTATCTTAAACAAAGCAACATTAAGAATATTAAGATAAACAAAAATAATCTAGCCTATAAATTTATTTTTTCTTCAAACGTCAGTAAATCCGTCATTACTCGACTGTGTAGGCGGCCGTGAAGTTTCGTTTTTCCTCCGCCGAAGCTTTACTTTTCACTTTTCCGCCGGCGGAGGTAAAAGTGTTGTCATAGCAACATAGATACACTACAAACAAACGACAAAATAAGCGTCAACTCAAGATTTATTAAACTTCAATTTGTATTTATCACTCAATTTGTGACTGCATTTCTAAAAATCACTAATTTAGGAACAAATTTGTTATTATTTAATCGAACTTACTCAATAACTGCTTATCAATACGGAATTAAAACGCAATCGGACACGCAATCTTAAAAAAATAATTATTGTTGACAGTGTCCACTGACAGCTTGATGTTACATTATATTCACCGACACCGGTCTAAGCAAGGCCACCTACGACCGTGGTCTAAGCGGCCTTGCGAACCCATTTATCTTTAATAATAATTAGATATTATTACTATTAAAAAGAGATGTTTTGCATTAATTTGTCGACATTTGAAGAAAAAACAGCATATTTTATTTGGAGGAAAAGTTACTTTTCATGGCTTGCTCTCTATTACCAGCCTCACTCCGTTCGGCTGATAAACACGAGCGCGCCATGAAAAGTATCACTTTTCCTCCATATAAAATAATATACTATTCTGCTTGCGTTTGGCAAGCAGCTTGACAAAATTCAAAGTGCACTTCAAAGTCAACTTCGAATTTTGTCCAATGTAAATGCTACGTGCTGTCACCATATGACAAGCAGGCAAATTTCAGTTTGAATTTGACTTCAAATTGAATGTAAATGCAGCTTAAGATCTTCACTTCGCCAAGAGGATGCTGCTAATTTTTTGACATTTAGCAACCTAACCCCAATTTTTATTTAAACTAACCTTACATTTTTGCGGCGCCTTAAGCCAACACTAAAACGAAATTTTGAGTTCAAATTTCGGAAAAATGAGTATGTATTTTACTTGTAAGTCTATTCTTCAAATATCTCTCAAGCAATGCACTTTAAGTCAATCCATTAAAAGCATATCAACTAAATCTTCGATATTTGAGAAAAGTTTGAAGTCCAAAATCGCTTCCAAAATTTTTCCAAGTGCCGAGTTTCTACCCAGATTTTTAGCAGATAGTCACCATGAAAGTATAAGTTCCATCCAGGTCAAGAAGAGGCCTATTCGTAAAAAGAAAACGTTAGAAGATGAACTTAGTATGCCTGGAGTCTTTAACGTTGTCGCCTTTGCGACATCCGAACAATACAATTTGGAGGGTTTGCTCCAAGGCTTGAAAAAACAAGATTTATATGAACCACAATCCGTGCCAAACGAAAATGATGTTGTTCATGCAGTAAGTCATATCGCTAATGTTGCGTAACATGATGTAGTTTAGTTTAAAACAATTTTTAGTTTGCAAAATACAGAGTTGACGCAGAATCGAGGGAAATATTCTTCTTTAGAGATGGTGGTGTGGTCCTATGGAATGTTACGGACTTAGAAAGCAGTAATGTCCTTAGCTTTTTAAGGCACTATGAACAAGACAGTTATTCGAAAAGACTGGTGGAATCTGAAAGTGAAATTATGAATTACAAGTATCATACAGATGAAGAGTAAGCAAATTAATTTTTATTAGATAATTCATTATAATATATTTATCCTTTTATATATAGAAGATTAAGTTGTCTAGACAAAGATGGAAATTTTGTACTGAATCCACACTCAGAAAAGGAAAATATAACTTTAGTAAAGTATACATTTTCAAATGCAATGTTCTTATCGGTGAAACTAAGCATTTGGGAGGCTTCTTTGGAAAAATATATTGAGGAAATTGAAGGTGTGACAGAAGATTTAAAAAGGTATGTTACTGAATCATGTTCTTTACTACTGAAATTAGAAAAAGTATCTTTGGTATTTCAGAGGTAAAACAATTAGGATGACGAGGGAGGAAGCATTAAGGAAACATGGTGAACTATTCGCACTAAGACATTATCTTAATTTAAGTTCAGATGTCTTGGATACACCAGATTTTTACTGGGAAAACGAGCAGCTGGAAAATTTGTACAATCAAGTCTGTGTATATTTTTGCATAAACAAAAGGACTAGGGTAAGTAAACCTTCCTCTTGTTTTTTTTTTTAAATAAATTAATGTTGTTTCTCTTTCAGGTTATGAACGAAAAAATAAACCATTGTGTAGCTTTAGTAGAACTACTTTCTCATCATCTCGGAGATAAACATCACATTCGTTTAGAATGGATGATTATTATTCTTATTATGGTCGAGGTTGTTTTTGAAGTGATACATTATGTAGACCGATATATGCACTAGTTTGTAACCCAAAATCTCAAAAGCCAATTGTATAAATAGTATTAGGCCAAAATCTGTATTTTATACTTTATGTTTTTATACTTGTTATGAAATAAACTCTTTCCTTTAATCTGAAGGTTAAAGTGCAGTGACTCGAAGCTTAATGAGGGAATATTGGGCAGCAAATAGTGATGGTATGATATTAAACCGCTCGTTTTATAACAAAAAAATCTATATATTTTTATGTACAAGATAATGCGGTCTAATTTGAATAATTATAAGTTTAGCTTATTTGGTATAAAAAGCATATAAAAAATTAAATTTTAAGTTGCAAAAGAAAGCACAACATACAACTATTTAGTATAAATTACCCCTCTATAATGGATTTTAAAAACGTGTTTCCATTTATCAGTTTTGTCGTCGCTATCACAAATTCAACATTGGAGTCTTCTTGTTGTGATAAAAATCGCAATGCCGAGATCTAGAAATGAAATTGATATAAAAGCGATACAAAACTTGAAAATAAACAAACATACCTCCGCAAACGTGCATCCGCCTATAAAAAACACAAGAACTACTTTAGGAGTGTCACCATTTTGAATATTCGATGCGATTGATGGAGATTCATCTAGGGTAGGACCTAGAATAAATAAAATATTCACATGAAAGGATCAATTAATAAGCACCTAAAGTATTACGAAATTTTAACATACCTGGTAGGAGCCCCAAAACATCATGCAACTGTTTCCATCCCCCATTTTTAGTGACTTGTTCGGCTAACCGCACACTGAGTGGCGCATAAATGCTATGGACGTAGCAGATATCTGTAGGATTTATTTCTGAAATATCCTCCATTACTAGCCGTAAGGTCTAAAAACATACAGAAATAAAGAATGAGTCTAAAAGTCGAAATCCCGTAATTACTCGCCTTCCGTAACACAGTATACTGTCGCGTGTTGGATTGTAGCTTCAAAAGTCCCACTTTTTCCAACTTAGTTATGGCAAGAAGAGCTTCCAAGCCATATACCTAAAAATGTGGTAAGTAATAACACATTCAGAAACCTTATATTTGTATTTTACCTGCACCAATTCTCTCTTGTACCCTTCCATGACTTTGGGCTTTAGCCCTGAGGAACAAATGCATTGTAGGCAAATCAGTCTCAATACTTGAATTAAAGGCTTTCCTTGGGCCATCAGTTCCTCGATATAAGGGCTCGGTTTGTCCACCTCAAAACAGCTCA
Source organism: Pissodes strobi (assembly GCA_016904865.1). Taxonomy (NCBI): domain Eukaryota; kingdom Metazoa; phylum Arthropoda; class Insecta; order Coleoptera; family Curculionidae; genus Pissodes; species Pissodes strobi. The sequence continues at coordinate 129,842 of MU183982.1, forward strand.
AAAATTCTTGTTCAGCCTAAAAATAACTCAAAACAAAACCCAATTTTTAATGAGATTTCTACTCACTTTTAAAGTGTCGAAAAAGTCATACTGATCGGTATGCTCTTTGATGCATTCCGCGATCGAAGTGTGGAGAGCGAGCTGTTCTTTTTTCTTCAAAATTTGAGGCAGCCTTTGCACATACAATTTCATCTCTTGAACGGTTTTATCTTGCGTGTTTTCGAGCTGAGCAGTTATACTCCTGGCTTGTTTCGTTAGATACAGAGGGACCTGAAATTCAATTGTTGTACATCAAGTCAATTGATATCATATAAAACTTACGGCGTTAAAACTCTTGTCTCTTATATCGACGAAAAGCTTGTCCGCTGAATTTAGGATCACTTGTTTCTTGTCTTGGCGCAACGGTTCATTAATTCTTTCTTCTCTGGGTAAAAAATTGTCTATAGGAAACTTTGCGGTCGCGTTGTTTATGCCAAACAGTTCGTCAATCAGTCCTAAAACAATATGTCGTCTAGTTGTTCATGTAATTTTAATCTTTCCTCATTCTATTACCTTCATAGGTTAACTGTGTCGCCAACGGCGTGATCAAATCAACCGATCTGTCGATCAGCAAAATTTGATCAATGCAAGAAGCTTGGTTGGTTGTAGATTGTTGGGTACAATCCCTTTCTCTCTGAAGCCTTGTAACTAAATCCCAAACTTGTTTTGCTGCTACGCCTGAAAGGAAATTCAAGATAACGTGCTGTGTTTCAATGCATACAACATTGTAAATATTTCCTACCTTTTCCCCACACCCTTGGAATACGGCCATACAATTTCTGTAAAAATATTATAGCTTGTGCCGTTTGATAGATATAAGTTGGGTCATTTTCGATTGTACATTCCCTAAAACGAAACGGCTGTTTTACAAATTAGTTGCTTTAAAAGCAGTATGTTTGGTTACCTAAAAACTTCCGATATTTCCATAGACACGACGTCAGAATCAAAAGGAAAGAGTTGACATTTGAACTCCTCTATAAAAATCATGTTACCGTACACTCCTTGGTGTTTCAGCACTTCCTCACATAACAGGCTCTTTTTAGGAACAAAGAACAAATGGTACTGTTTGTTTGAATGTTGTTTACCTTTGGCGTCTTCTTTGACGTTTTTTGCTACAATATGCAAGATCGCCATGCTGTTCAATAATTTTTTTAGAAAACAACTAACTTACCAATATATTCCATTAAGTGAAGCTTAGGCCTGGCGATGAATATGACGTGATCCACATCAGTCTCTGGCAAGGGTATGGGTCGTAAGGGGTACATTTTCCTTACAGAACGCTCACGTAACATAATATATTCTGCTATTAAACCAACGGGGCCTAAAAGATGTCAATATTTTTGCTTTCACCGTATAGACTTAATGAATTTTCTTCTTATGATATCGTTGCCTATTGTCTGTGTACCAAAACGGTGATAAATTATACAAAGTATACCTTCTAGAGAATAGTCCCATACTATTGCCTTGGTTCCAGGGCATTTTTCCAGTAATTCGATCAAATTGTTCCTTGCCGAAGTTTGTATTAAGGATATATCGACTCTACCTCCTTGTAGGTGTGACGCCATTTGCGCTTAAGGAGCCTTAAAATTTCTTTTTAGGCCTTTTTAAATAAAAACAAGAAAAACCACAATATTTACGTTTATTGAAATTGCCTGTTCAGTGTTCAGATGTCATTCTGTCATTGTTAAAAACAGCTGATTAATCATATGAACTACGATAAGAGAGTAATCCCGCCGCCCTTGTTATTCCAAGCCGCATGATCACACGTGGCATCGTTGCCATTGAAGGCTTTCGTTATAATATATATAAAACCTGATTCGTTGTTTAAGCAAGATGAACATTCAACTGCCCCTGTGAAGAAGACGGAGATAGCATAATTTAATGAAACGAATTTATTAATATTATATTTTTATTATTTCATATTCGACAGTACAAATATACAAAGAGTAAGGATACAAATATACAAAACTACCATACAAAAATTAAAACTAATAGCATAATTATAATACCAATTTAGAGGAATTATTTGGTTCCTTTTATTAAAGCCCAACGTCGGTACTTTACATGACAGTAATTTTGGTTGAAATTTCATATTGCCCTTGATGATGACCACATTTCTTAAACTAAAAACAAATTTACTCTGGGTAAAGTGTTAGTAAGTTAGTTAACATATTAGAAATATCTTTATTTTAGTAAATAATCATATTGCATTAAATGATGAGTTATTTGTAGTTAATTGACTTACTTATAAACAATCCTCTGTATCTAAAATTATGGTTATTAAAAAATACGATCTAAAAATGGTGGAGTAAGGAGGGGTACATTCCAGCACATAAATCATGTTAATTAGCAGTGTTGCCAATTCAGACAAATTAGTATTGTAACAAAAGCTTGCGCATTTTGACTACTGCTGCTAACTATATTGCATTGGAATGTTAGGTCTATCAATCACTTAAAATGATAATGAAGCTGACTGAAATTTAAACAAAAAATAAAGTGCCAGGCGAAATTGTTTTAGTAAAAGCAAGGCATTTTGTTATCGAAGACGAACATTATCTTATTCATTCTCTTTACTTCCTAAATAAAAAAGAAATGCGACGTTGCCAAGATGAACAACAACGCGGCTTTAGATAACGAAGAACCTTGAGATATACTGTTCGTCTGTTGCAGAAAAGCCGAAGGTAATACGATACTGCGTAACAAATGAGTGGACCTATAAAATGTTAATTTTAGGGTAATAACTATAAATCTGTGCAAGGACAAGGCATTAATTGTGGGTTAGGATTACCGTGTACAAGAAAATAAATTGCTTTGTTAGGTAGTTAATTACGACAATATCTAGATACAATATATTCTAAATCAACTAGGTAAACACACCAAGTTAGTGAAAATGTTAGAAATATATTGTTGTTAATTCACGTTAGTTATGGTTAGTATAACGTAATAATAAAGTGGTCATCCATCATTTGATCACCAAAAGGCATTTCTTGATATTTGGTACCTTAAGGCACTGGTTGGTTGGTAAAATATTTTCTTTTCTCTGCCTTTCGATGGTCTGTACTAGAGCATGCTTTTATAGGTAATAAAAACGAAAAACATAAAATAGAAACATAGTTTCTGTCCAATGCTGTACAGGCTGTGAAGCCTGCGGCCCGAAAATCATCAAGATAATCAAAATATCATCACAAATCGATCACCAATGATTCCAAAATCACTAAATAATTCCTCAACTATAATCAAAACGAAGATATTTCTTCAAGCAATTTGGAATATCGAAACCGTTCGCGGAGTGCAACAATTTCGACCCCATAAGCTTCCTCAGGTACAACCTGATTTGCTTTTTAAGAGTCAAGGGATACTTGGCTAGTTCCAGGAGCTTCGTCTTTTGCTTCGGCGAGACGATTTGGTTTCTTCTTATCATGCAAGGATCGAAAGACTCGCAGGATTCGAGAAGAAGGAAGAACAGAGCATCGTTCGAGACCACGTTGTGAAGGCAATTCAGCATGCCGTCTGGATCGCGAAATTGAGTCTTCATCACTACCTGAAAATGGAACAAGTTTATACTTTCATTTTATTCTAAAAAGTAATCAGTCGATAGTGCTTGGAAATTTCAAATACGTCGGCCAAATTGTAACAGTTCATTTGTTGGGCGGTTTAAAATGGTGTGACATCAATGTTGCCAGATCGTTGGCTAATGGCTAGGGCCAGTTTAATTTTTTCAACACGATTAATTGCGATCTTCCACGACGTTTACCGATTCATACTGCCATTGAGCCGAAGATGGTGTATTTCATTGTTGCCAACATAAATGTTTTATTTATTTTTCGCGATGATAAAATTATTACAAAATACCATTCCTATTTAAAATTAAAATGGAGTCTAAATAAATGAACTGTCACCTCTCATCAGTTTCATCCATCCTTAGAGAAGCAATGAGAAGAGAGCATTGATTTGTATAGGAGTGGATAAGCAATAGCCGCCTGTCGCACTATTCAAAAGTGGCAACCTACGGGCGAAAAAACAGGTTTCTGCGCATGACAAAATCGACGTAAAATGGAAAAACGTAAACAAAGAAGATACCGTTTTGTCATGCGCGCTAAAACACTTGCCGTCTCAGCAGGCGTCGGTCAGGCTCGAACTTGGCTTTTGTCTTTGACGTGTTTTCGTTTTGACGGCGCGGGGTTTTGAGTTAATAATTCGAGTTTTTACTTTTTTTTTACTTTCTTTGGACCTAGTGTCTGTAGTTGCTTAATTAGTTTTAGTTTAGTGGTTCACGTTTGTGGTTTGTACGTAACCTATTTTGATTTTCGTTTACATTGAACAATACGCAGATAAACAATCGGCGATGCTACCAAAATAGAATCCTGAAAGTGTATGGTTGTATTTTGTAGTAGTAGAGGCAAAATACCCGAGATTTCCTATTTCAAGTAAGTCTAATTGAACCGAGATTTCCTATTTCAAGTAACCTTATTGTTTGTTTCACTACGCTAACTGGGGCCTATTTTACAATCAGCAAGACTCCTCTACCGAATATTTGGTGAAATAATCACTTTCGAAGTCCGGGCCTGCCTATTTACCTTCACGGTGCAACAGCTAGCTCCTACTAATTTTCTAATGCGCAAGTCCAAATAGAAATATCTTTGTTTACATTTCGCAGTCGTAAATTTGCCATGTTTGGTCTATTTATTGCTTATCCACTCCTATACAAATCAATGGAAGAGAGGCGTAACATCAATTTACAGAGCAATTTTTTAGCGTCTGATAACGGAATAATCATCAGGCAATTGATTTGAATTTTAAAAGTTTAAAAGTGCTTAAAAGTTTAGTTTTCACGTTATAAAAATGGTAGAAAATGATAGGCTTATTCGTCGAAGACCTATTTTGTAGCAATAATTTTATTAGGATGACTTTTGCGGTCTTTTTAAGCAAATAATGTGTTCATAATGTACGTTCTTTAATAATGTTTGCATTCATATTGATTATGTCATTTATTATTTTCAGAAATTAAAGGCATTTTTGTGTTTTTTGTTGATTCTTCAACATACCAATGCATTATATGTTGTTAAATATTTGTGTTTAGCATTTTTTTATAATATGTTAAATAATTAGACAGCGGCCTTGAGTGTTATCGACCTCTTACAACGTTGCCATGTTTTGAACTTGGGAACAATATAGTTACCCTATATTTCTTACTTGGAGCGCGGCACCTAATCAGCCGAATGTATTATTTCACTTCACGCATGACCGCCTGCTTGCTTCGCTCGCTACGGGGGCTTAAGGAACAGGAACTAACTAAAACTAACCTGAGGCATACCCAAAATAAAGAAAAAAAAATTAAAAAAAAATAATCTTAAAAAAATAATAAAACCGACATATCAGAGGTCCAGCATCTAACCACTGAAGCACCAGAGAACTTCCAGAGAATTCATTGCACCGCAATGATTGGCTAGCTACGTGAAGACCTTGTATTTCCGTAGTCGCATGGCACACGACAATGAAATTGAATAAATGTAAGGAAATGTATAGCAAAATACAGAGGCAAATGGCAATACGAATCTGCAGCGCCTACAGAACCGCACCGACAAACGCTTTACTGGTCATAGCAGGAGAACCCCCGCTGGATCTGCTCACAAAGGAATGAGTTTAAATTTTCGAAAGCAATAACGACACGGACAGGAAGTCCAAAAGAAGGAATAACAACGTCGCTGGCAAGCATCAGGGAAGGGCAGATAGACCTTCAGACTAATTCCCAAAATAGCATCACGGCTTAACAGACAGCGTGGAAACACGAACTACTTCCTGACACAATTCCTTACGGGGCACGGCAGCCTTAGGGATTTCACTAGGACCATAGGCAAAACAGAGGAGGACGAGTGTGTATACTGTGGCGAAGGGAACAGAGCGGAGCACACAGTATTCTACTGTCCACACTGGAAGCAGGAACGGGAAATATGCCAAGAGACACTTGGCATTGTATTAAACCCAGAGAACATAGCCAAAACAATGACAGACAGTAGAGACAACTACGAGGCGATCAAGCGAATGATCATCCAATGCTAAAGGAATCTGATGAATGGCTGAGAGGAAAGCACTTCGAGACACATCCAACAGCTTTTTCTGAAGAAATGCCGTAACGTGGTTCCGAGAAAATAAAAGAACCTGCTAAGAGTAGGGGAAGGGTTTACCTAGCCGGAGTCCCACACTCCCTTGGAGCGGTAGAACGCCAATGCTCCAGGGTGGTACTCAGACACGTATTTCCAATCCCTACTATAGAAAAAAAAATGTAGTTTAGTCTGGTTGAGCCCGGAGCGGGCGAAGCGAGCGGAGGGACATGCGTGAAGTGAAATATTAGAACAACAAGGGGCTGCTGCTAAATTCGCAGGTCCGAAGGTTGAAAATTTGGTGTAGGTCGACGTGATTAATCTATTTAAGCTGAAGCTTGTCGAAAATTTGAGGTAGGTAGACGGGAGTCTAATTTTTTAGTACCGTCTTTCGGTTCTGAAGTTTTCTGTTCGGTTCCACGACGCGACCAGACGTTGGTCGAATCGGCAGAATTACTCGTGTCTTCACGGAAAACTGAGTTGCTACCAACGGTTCGGTAGCTCAGTGGTTAGATAGTGTGTTTGTGATGCCAAGGTTCCTGGTTCAATCCCCGTTAGTGCCGAGCTATGTTTTTAATTCTTTCTAAGGTTGTGTTTGTAAAATGTTTTTTTTTCCTTAATTTTGGGTCAGATTTGGTAAGGTTTGTCTGATTGCGCCCCGGAGCGAGCGGAGGGCCATGCAAATAATTTAATTATTGCCGACATTCGGCAGAGGTCGCCGCAGGTCACCAGAACAGACCGCTGTCTGAAGACGCTAGTTAATTTCTTTATTAACTTCTAACTACATCAATTTTGAGCCTTCACGCATCTGTACGTGCTAATTTACATATTTTTCAGTTATTTTAGGCATTGCCTTGGGTTAGTTTGGGTCGTTTTGTTGGTTGCATTCCCGGAGCGAGCAGGGGGTCATGCGTGAAGTGAAATATTAGAACGATAACATGGGGCAACTGCCAAATGCGCAGGTGCGAAGGTTAAAAAATTTGATGTAGGTCGACGTGATTAATTTGTTTAAGCTTCAGCTTGTCCTCTTGTCCACAAAATTGACTCGCGGATGCTGTGACAGTATCGCTACATTCCATGCCATATTTCACCTTTCGAATGGCCCTCCGCTCGCTACCGCTCGCTACGGGGGCTCAAGAAAAGGAAACTAACCAGGTGCTAACCCAATCTAACCCAAGACATACCCAAAAACAAGAAAAAAACAGTTTAGAAATATAACCTTAAAAAAAAGTTTAAAACAGGGATGGGGTTTGAACTCGAGTCGCCGAAGTGAAGGCTAGTCGTGCAAACCCCTAGACCACCAGGGCACATACAAACGATTGGTTGCATCACGAAGACATGACGCGCAGGTGCGCGCGCACGAATGGAATGTAGCGATAAAGTCACAGCATCCGCGACTACAAAATTGGAAGAAAAGAAGACTGGTACATAACCTTATTCTGGTATTATTTATTTACATTTTTACATACCGTCTAGAAAATCTATGTTTTTGTTGGTTTCCACTTGTGTTTTAATATAAAATAAAAGGCCCTTTTCTGAACTGTGAATCATATAATTTAAATAATTAAGTATGCCTCTGGTATAGCTTAATTTTCAACTCACTTTGGTAAGCTGAAACATGTTTTTTGTTATGTTCGAGTCATGTTTACTTTGCTTCAGTCTGTTTTTACTTATGAAGAAAGGCATAAACGTTAAAAGAGGTTTTAGATTATAAACTTCAACTCAAAATATACATTATTGTACATGCTACTCAATATAAATCCGACGTAAAATCGCATGTTGTGCTTGATAAGCACCATTATTGGGTTCTGTCCGTTAAACTTACTCTGGATCCATATCTAATCAGCATAGTGACGACAGCTATGTTCGGGCATTCGTTGCTGGCGATATACTCGACAAGGACGGGCCTCAATTGTGAGCTGTGATCGAACTCATCAGTGAAAACTTTCAGGTTCGGATTCGCCCCTGCCTTTAGCAACATCTGAAACACAAAACGGTTCGATATCGTTGAAATTTTCAGTGGTAAATACATAAGGGATATTATCGTACCCGCAAAATGTCATATCTATTAGGCACCCCTTCGGCGCTCGCTACATGTAAAGGGGATCCAATAATTGGGGAACTGCAGTTTACGTTTGCTCCTGAAAAACAGTTTTATTGGAATAATAAATTTTTGAGAAATAGGAAGCAGATATTTACCTGAACGGATAAGCAATTCGACGATATTGGGATCGCCTTTTAAAATGGCCAAATCTAAGGGGCTTGGCTTGCCTAAGTCAAAGTCCTCATCGTAATTTAGCTTGGCTCCTTGTTTGATCACGAGATTTATTATTTCGATATTTCCAGACAGAACAGCATAGTGTAGAACCTAAGAAATAAATAAGGAAATTTAGGCATGTTCATGTGAGACAGAAGACCGTGTAGTTACCGTTCTGTAATCATGTCTTTGATCGGCAATTGCATTTACATTCGCTCCGTGCTTAAGCAGGAGGAGAACGGCTTCCATGTTCTGTAAATAATTTATAAATTTTTATTACACGTTACTTAGACTAGTTAAATATATTTTTAAACTTACGTTTGGTTGTCTAACAGCCTTCATTAACGGAGTCAGTCCGGCTCTGTCTCTACTATCGGGATTCGCGCCGAAAGTAAGCAGAAGTTCCAAAAAGTCCAGGTCGTTGACTAAATTGATTTCGGCTCCGAAGAAATAGCGTTTGTTTGGATCAGCACCGTGTTCTGGAAGCAAATGAAATGCCATAAATTTCAATATTATATCTCCTGTTAGAACAAATGGAAGCTGCAAAGCCATAAGTCTATAATACACGTACAAAGATGGTCATTACCTAGTAATAACCTAGCAATATCCTTATGCTTATTCCTAATAGCCAGTCTTAGGGGTTCGTCGCAATGCGTCGTCTTGGGAAATTCCTCTCTTGTTTCAGGCCGGTAATCTACTTTGGCCCCAGATTTCAATAGCAATCGTACAAACTCGGTGTAGCTAGAATATGATAAAGCGTCACTGGAAATCAGTCAATAGAAGCATGTTAAAAGCAAAAATCAGTCCAAATAAAAATGCATCTTGCAAATCCTATCAAACGCGAAGTCAGTTAAACTGGGAGAAAATTGTATAATAATTGGAATACATCATATTAGTTTTCATTTCTATTTAATTATTTCCATCTTTAAAAACTATATATTATTCAATTTGGTCTTACCCATGCTCAGCACTTAAATGCAGCGGACTGTACCCGCACTCATCAGTTGCATTGACATCGCTGCCCCTTGTCAGTAGCAGCTGAGCTGCTTCGTAATATTTTTGCCAGATCGCATAGTGAAGAGGCATAAGTCCTTGGGTTACCGGCTCATTCACCTGCACAACAACCAAATTGTTGTTAATAATGTCGATAAGTATCTGAGTTATAGTATAGGTTATATGACCAGTGTCAAATGAATTGTTTGATGCTCGTAACAATATCAATATCTGCAAGATTTCAGTGTGTGAAAGGCACATTTTAAATCTTTTACAATTAATACGATACTACTATATAATTACTATAAGGTTGCTAGAATTTAGTTCCTTTAACTGTGTTAGTTTGATTAATATTAAGACTTCAGACACCAGGTTCTAGTATATACTTACTTTGGCTCCACAAGCTAACAAAATCCTTATTTCGTCGAGGGGTACCATACGAATTATGGAATCCGCGAGTTCCCTTTGCAAGGGATTGGCTATGCATTCAGTCGGCATATTCTGAAATAGAAAAATACATATGTTTTGAAAATATACGTTTAGAGGGTCATCCTATTTTAAATGTGATTGTTTATCCTCAAAACTTTGGCATAAAAACACTATTATTCTCCTCTTCCAAGTAGGGTGCCTGTGCTAGGACAGGCAAGAAAAGGAAGCAATTTTTTGACGCCTTCGCCATTTTGTCAAATATATTTTCAACGCGCCAACGGTATAACAGTGCAACATCTTGCGTTAACGGGAAATTCCTTTGAATCTTTGTTTAATCATTACCTCCTGTTTAATACATGCAATCAGACAAACAAAGGCGTGATACAGTCGAAGATTAGAGACATCCTATTTAGTTCTTTATCAATCCGTGATAAAGCAATAGGGCCCAGTGTCTGTGAAAACATGGTTGCCAATAATTACGCAAAATATTTAAATTTTAAACATTTATCGAAGAATCGTTATAAGATGAGCTAAAAGAAGACTACTCACAAAATATGTAATAATTGACAAAACAGAGCTTTTGCATCTATCTACACAATACAATGGCGCTGTGAACTTGTATTTTACGCTTACATTACGATTGATATGTACGGTTCCTTTTCTCAGAACCTACAAAAATTAATTCTATAAATTAGAATGAAGCATGCAGTAATCAATCCTCTTCTTTCTTCGAACGTAAATTTCAAAGTGAAACGTAGGTGAATCAAGCTGGGTGTACAGAGCCAGGCGAATAAAAGTGGAGGCGCCATCTGTGGTAGTATACTATAATCTGATAACTGGGCGATATTATCTATATATACATTCTGGTATATTTTTGCGTGGATCGTAACCAGAGTTGTCAGATCTAACTAATCCATAGGGATGCGCGATACGATACGATATTTCAGAGTATCGATACTTTTACGTCCGATACTCGATATTTAGGATCGATACTTTGCGATACATTGGAAGTATCGATATATTTGTGTTGTATCGATACCTTACGATCCAGAAAGATTTTTGATGAAAGCGGATAGCAATATTCACTGCCTACTAGCAAATCCCCGTTTCACGCAACCTTTATTCTTCGTTTGCTATAAACTGCATATACTGCGAAGATGTTAGGGTCTCTATCAGCTGGATCAATCCCCGACATCCACTGCAGACCTTTTTTTTTTTGGAAATATCCGCCCGAGTCCTCCCGCCTGACGAGTGCTGGGCTCACAATGTTTACATTTGTATCTTTGTTACTTCACGCAGCCAACAAAAACTGACCAAAACTAACCCAAGGCAAGCCCAAGATGACGAGAACTTTTTTTACAAACATAACCTTAAAAAAACATGTATTGTCACTGGAATCGAACCACTAAGCCACGAGGCATTTAATAATAATAATAATAAATATCTTTTGATGATGATGCAGAGTATTTAATTCAATTTATCACTATATTTTGTTTTGGAATATCAGCATCATCAAAATCCCGGATCGTTAAGGTATCGATATTTCACTGTATCGATACCAAATATCGATACTTTTCAGTGTATTGCGCATCCCTAACTTTTCACTGTATCGTGACATTTACATTATGATTGATTAATACGGTCCCATTTCTCAGAACCTACAAAAATTGAAATTACATAGAATCTAACCGAATCTAGAGCAGTAGAGTATAGCCAAAGAGTATTTATATACGCTTTGGTATAGCATATTAGGCCAACGAGAATAGAATAATAATTTCTCACTAATTACGATTGATTAATACGGTCCCTTTTCATAGAACCTACAAAAATTCATTGATTACAATGACATGGGATATAAACTTTTACTTCTTTCTTCGAATATAAACTTCAAAGTGAAACGTAGGTGAATCAAGCTGAGTGTATAGAGCCAGGCGAATAAAAGTGGAGGCGCCATCTGTGAGAGTATATTTTTTAACCTGATAACTCTGGGCGATATTATCTATACATACATTCTGGTATACTTTTGTGTGGATCGTAACGAGGGTTACCAGATCTAACTAATCCAAGGCATGCATGTGTTTCCGCAAATAAATGCCACTGCATTCAATATATATTACATATACCTATTGGGAGGAGGGTCGGTCGAACAAACGGTGGGTCCGTGGTCCGCCGCTGGCGCTATAGTAGTGCTCTGGACTACTTATAATCGATACCATTCCTACAAAATATTTACAAGCACAAGGGTCAAGGAGAAACACAAGTACAAAGTATGATACAAAGAAAAATCGATACTTCTCAGTATCGTTGGATCACTATCCTTAATTAGGAGCATTATAAGATCCTTTACACAAAGAGTGCACTATATAAAAATCGGCCTTTCCCATTGGTCGATTCGCATGGCCCTCCGCTCGCTTCGCTCGCTACGGGGGTTCAAGAAAAGGAAACTAACCAGGTGCTAACCCAAGACATACCCAAAATCAAGAAAAGAAGCTGTTTAGAAACATAATCTTTAAAAAAATAATAAAAAAAAGCAACGGGGTTCAAACCCGCGTTTTCCAGGTGAGACCCAACGATCTAAACTCTAAACCTCTACACCACTAGAGCTCTTGATAGAAATCGATTGCATCACGCAGACATATCGTAATACGAGATGGATCGACCAATAGGAGGGGTCGATTTTTACATAGTGCACCATTTGTGTAAAGGATCTTTAAATGCTAATTAGGATTGATTAATACGGTCCCTTTTCTCAGAACCTACAAAAATTGAAATTAAAACGAAATATTCAACCGAAAGTTCTTCTTTCTTCGGAGTTATATGTCAAAGTGAAACGTAGGTGAATCAAGCTGAGTGTATAGAGCCAGACAAATAAAAGTGAAGGGGCCATCTGTGAGAGTATATTCTAATTTGATAACTCTGGGCGACCTAATACGATCCTTTACGGTCCTACGCCACTATGCTATATTAGCCGCTTCTGATCAGTGGGATTTGGGATTAACGTCACTTTAGAGTACTGTTAACTTTTAACGCATGGCCCTCCGCTCGCTTTGCTGGTTCCGGGGTGCAACTAGACAAAACTAACTGAAACTAACCTAAATTAATCCGAATTTAAAAAAAAAAGAAACAAACATAACCTCGGTAAAATAAAAAAAAAACATGTGTTGGCCCCGACGGGATTTGAACGCGTGACGTCTACGTTACAATCGCAGAATATGACCACTAGACAGACCATTTAGACCCAGTAGAATAAACTGATTCGACCATAGATAATGTGAAAGTGACGTTAATCCACCAATCAGACGCGACTAATATAGTATAGTGGCGTATGACTGTAAAGGATCTTAAAAAGCCTACTTACATGATAAAATAAACAACAAGGGCACCATCTATACAATAATAGCGCTGAACTTGTATTTTACATTTACATTACGAACAGTGTTGCCAGGTTAGCTTTACAGTAGATTGATGTAGAAAAAACAGTAGAATACAAATTTACTGACTTTTTGGTACAGATCGGCCTTCTTTGCCTGAATCATAACCTGAATTAAATAAGACAATATAATATAAAATATATTAATACATCTGGTTTAGTTTATATGCAAACAGCACAACAATACATTAAATTAAAAAGAATGAAAATCACCACCTGAAAAAAATATCAAGCTGTGAAATCACCTGATTCCCTGATTGCATATATGCGTCAAATAATAATTTAATACTACCAGAAAACAAGCTGACACACAAGTCCTAAAATGCTAAGGACGTTTAAACGATGCAAAGAACGAGCCGATGAATCCCTTATATGCATACACAGAACTTGTGGTGGTGGTGCCATCTTTTAGAACTGCACAAAAATATCAAAGTAATCCCAAGCGTTTAAAGATCCTTTACAGGCGTAGCCGACTATATCAAAATCGGCCTCTCCTATTAGTCGATCCATCTCGTATTACAATATGTCTTCGTGATGCAATCAATTTCTTGCAAGAGCTCTCGTGGTGTAGAGGCTTAGATCGTTGGGTCTCACCTGGAAAACACGGGTTCGAACCCCGTTGCTTTTTTTTTATTTTTTATAAAGATTGTTTCTAAACAGCTTTTTTCTTGATGTTGGGTATGTCTTGGGTTAGATTGGGTTAGCACCTGGTTAGTTTCCTTTTCTTGAGCCCCTGTAGCGAGCGAAGCGAGCGGAGGGCCATGCGGATCGACCAATAGGAGAGGCCACTATAAATCGTCTCTTAACCCAATTATTTTTATCATTAAACTAATATTTCACTTTTCGCTATGGGGACTCAACAAACAGGAACTAACCAAGTGCCAACCAAAACTAACCCAAGGCATGCCCAAAATCGAGAAAAAGAAAATAAAAAACTAGTACGACAATCGGATCTTATATATTTTCAGACAACAATTAATTTTATTATATTCTTACACTTCACAATGTACAGCTGGTTGCCTAGGCGCGTATGGTGGAAAATTATGTAAACTCATAGACAAGGGAAATAAAAATCTTTGTCTGAGTGTAAACTGCTACGTAGAGGCAAGTTACTACAAACACAGTCGACCTGGTAAGGTAACACTGGTACTTGCGGATGCTGGGACAATATCATTTCATTCCATGCGTGCGCGCGCACCATCGCCTGCCTGCGCGCCATGTCTTCGTGATGCAACCAGTCGTTTGTATGTGCCCTGGTGGTCTAGGGGTTTGCATGACTAGCCTTCACTTCGGCGACTCGAGTTCAAATCCCGTCGGTGTTTTAATTTTTTTTTTAAGGTTATATTTCTAAACTGTTTTTTTCTTGTTTTTGGGTATATCTTGGGTTAGCACCTGGTTAGTTTCCTTTATCTTGAGCCCCCGTAGCAGTGTTGCCGCTGACATGAAATGAAATTATGTGATGGCTAAGCTAAAATTATCAGATTTTGATGTAAATTATGTTAAAACCTGAAGATGGCGGGACCAGCAAAATATATCGTCTGATTCGCCATGAGGTACGTTTTTGTGGAACCATCCGCCTAGTCCTCCCGCCTAACGAGTCCTGGGCTTGCGCGCACATCACCATGTTCACATCTATTTTTTTCACTTGACGCAAAAAAACCCAGGATTTGAAGCTGGATTCGAAGCCGGGCCGCCGTGTCACAAACACATCATCTAACTACTGCACCACGAGACCCGCTGGAAGCAATTCCTTGGACCATAAAAATATCTATTTGTCAGAAATATATTTATGATGCGCGCACAAGCCCAGTATTCGCTAGGCCGGAGGACTTGGGCGGGTACTTCCAAAAAAAAGGTTTGCAATTCGCCGTTTATTAACAATTTAAAATTTTACCCCCACTTACGCCATGAATAAAGAGATGACGCCGAAAACAAGGCGATCTTACAGTGGCTTTGGTGATGTTACTTACATTGGCTTAAAGACACTGTAGCCTGTAGCAATACCTCCTAAGGTATTGACTGTAGGCGATCTTAAAGTCACTGAATAGGTAAAGGTTAATCTTTAAGGTGCGTATCCACCAAAAAATCATTGCGATCAAACGTTTGCAGTTCTATTATTGGCAATCGTCTCCACCAGCCAATTATTCGCAAACAACTGTACCCAAAAAAGCAAAGCGCACACACAAACAACAAATCCCTTTGATGACACCGCTCGGAACACGACCAAATGATTGCAAACGTTTGCTAATGCGAGTGATATACGTCTCAACCAAACAAACGTTGAGTTTGCAAACAATCGCTAGCGTTTTGCGCGCTTGGTGGAAACGCACCTTTAGATGCGCTACAATGGCTGATATGAATAAAACAGAAGCAAATGCTTTTGCTTACATTTTTTGAGATAAACATATTGGGCTTTAATGCAGCAGAAAGAGACGGAGATAGAGTAAAAGCATTTGCTACACTTTATTCATACGACTGAATGGCTCTATCTTTTATAAAACTACTGTATCGGTGGTTTTCTACTGCCTCCCTCTATTTTCAAGTAATAAAAGCTATGCATACAGTTAGATAATATTTATACGAGATGGGGCCATTTAAATACTTTAAATCTTACAGAGCCTTCTTATATAAAGCCACTATTAAATATCAAATTATATTATTGGCAGAATAAATTATTGTCTGTTAAAATTATGTTAAAATTGATAATTATGCGTATGCCATCTTCAAATTTTGTATCAGACTGCTGGCAAAATTATGTTAAAATCTGATAATTATGTGACAATCGGCAACACTGCCCCGTAGCGAGCGAAGGGCCATTCGAAAAGTGAAGTATGCGAAGGAATGAAATGATATTGTCGGAGTATCGTCAAGTACACTGGTTACTGATTACGTCAATCAAAAACACCTTTTATCACGATGCATTGGTGTATCGCGCCTTTTATTATATTCTCCTTGGCTTACGTCTTACGTTACGATTCATTGATACGGTTCATTTTTCAGAACCTACAAAAATTGAAAATTCAATAGGAAATTAAAACCAGTGTTATTGTGTTCTTCTTTCTTCGAATATAAACTTGAAAGTGAAACGTAGGTGAATCAAGCTGGGTGTATAGAGCCAGGCAAATAAAAGTGGAGGCGCCATCTGTGAGAGTATATTATAAAGGCTTATTTTCACATTTGGGACTGTGCGCCTATCATGCTGTGGCCGCCGCGGGTCGTGTACATTTTCATTTTTTGTCTCTGGTGTAAATGCACGATACGTGTATCGTGGTGTAAAAGTAAATAAGGGCTTCAGTCACGGCCACCTATACGAGGCCGTGCTCCAGTGCGTTTTATATGAAACATACAATTTTTTGATGTACAGTGAAAACGACACGGTAGGTGCACAGTAGGTGCATGATCGACATGTGAAAATCAGCCTTAATCTGATCATTCTAGACGATATTATCTATATATAGGTATACATCCTGGTATACTTTTGCGTGGACCGTAACCAGGGTCGCCAGATTTAAGCAACCCAAGGCATGCGAAAAAAACTAACTAAACCAATAAAAGGACTTCCGCTTTGCAGTTGGCGGTGTTCGGACGTGGGTAGGGAGCCTGGGTTTTCTAACCTGACTTCGCACGGGAAGTGCACGTGATTCGCGGCTGGAAGCGTTTGGGGCCCCGTTGGTTCGAAAGGGAAGTCGCGGCCGGTTGGGACAGTGTTTAGGGTGGGTCATTTAATGTAGGGTCGATTCCTACGAAGATTTTTCCAGATTTTCGCACGTGATTACGTGATCTGAAGGAGATCGGGGCTGTGGGCCCTGTGGAGATGGGAAGTGTTTCTGACAGCAACTGGTTATATCTGCATTGAGTGGAGCCCCTTTGCATAAGACTCTAACCGAGCATGTACAAGATTTAAATGTGTGTGAATGTCCAGCCGGTGGTGTTCGAACCTTAACGCCCGGTCCTACGTGAGCGATTTGCAGCGAACGCGAACGCGGATCAGTGGCGATGCCGTGCGACTATATTAACTTTTCGTACGGCATCGCCAGCGCTTCGCGTTCGCGTCGCCTGTAAATCGCTCACCTAGGACTTGGCGTAAAACAAGCCGTGCATGCAACGATCTGAGCCCCCTGGAGTACATACTCGACATGCAGGGAGCCCTAGAAATAGTATCTCTATCCATCAGGTGTAACTTATCTGGGATGGGTCGCCCCAGCTCTAACTAAGCCGGATAGAGATCTTTACTGGCTGAATTTTCTTACGAAAAAGGCCATAATTGAAACCTACTACTACTACTAAACCAATAAAAAATTAACTTCCCTGGAGAAGTGTTATACAAACGCGTGAAGTGAAAAAATGTGTAAACAACATTGTCGAGGGGAGTTCGGGATTAGGCCCCTTGAATGGCGAGACGGTAGTCTTGAAAGCAATTCGTTGCATTGTATTGACAGGGGTATATTTTACGCCTTTCGGAGATTGTCGAGTATACCCGAGAGTAACAGGATACCGTTTATTTTTCGTTACTCTCGGCTGTACTTGACGATCTCCGGAGCCTAAGTGTTTGATACTAAACCAAGGCATACTCAAAATGAAGAAAAAAACTTTTTACAAAGATAACCTTAAAACAATAAAATAAAACACAGACGGGAATCGAACCCAGGCGGCCTTATTCACATGAATCAATGATTCTGTTTGTCTTTAAATAACAGTAGAATTTACTTTTAAGGAAATAGAACAGTAAATCTGGTAACACTGGGTACACCCGACACCCGAGAGTAACGAGAATATAAAGATACACGATATTCTGAACTGAGAATAACGAAACGATATATATTCATCAGTATTTTCCAGACATATCACCAGTTAATTGTACTAGCGTCTTCAGACAGCGGTCTGTTTTGAACTCTTCTGGTGACCTTCGTCGACCTTTGCCGTCAATAATTATGTTATTTCGCATGGCCCTCCGCTCGCTCCGGAGCGCAACCAAACAAAACTAACCCAAAATCGAGAAAAAAAACATGTTACAAACATGACCTTAAAAGGAATTAAAAATAGCTCGGCACTAACGGCTATCGAACCAGCAACCTTCGCATCACAAACACACTATCTAACCCATTATATATATGATCTAACCACTGAGCTACCAGACCAGACCGTTGGCAGATAACCGTTTGGGTGCACCGGAACGGACTTCATTATTCATTGAAACATTGTGACACTTCACGCATGAGCATGCGTGCTAAGCTTTTCCAATTTTGGGCCAATTGCTCTCAGAGCATGGTGGCCTAG
Organism: Pissodes strobi; assembly: GCA_016904865.1. Lineage (NCBI taxonomy): Eukaryota > Metazoa > Arthropoda > Insecta > Coleoptera > Curculionidae > Pissodes > Pissodes strobi. The sequence continues at coordinate 148,368 of MU183982.1, forward strand.
TGGTCATATGGGTGTACTTGTCAATCTTATAATATGACGGCGCGATTTCGATTCCCGTCGATGCCGACAGATGTTCTTATTATTTTTTTAATTTCTTTAAATTTGAGTTAACTTGGGTTAGAATTGGGTTAGTTTTGTTTGATTGTGCCCCGGAGCGAGCGAAGCGAGCGCAAGGTCATGCGTGAAGGAAATAATAGTCAAAGGAATCATATGATATAAATGCGTGAAGTGCCGCAATATGTCAATGAATAATGAAATACATTCTGGTGTACCCAGACTCTTGTCCAGTGCCTCACCCTCCGCGAAGTACACATGGTTGCCAATAATTACGCAAACTACTGAAATTTTTAACATTTATCGACTTGTTATGAGCCAAAAGAGGACTAGTCACATGTAATATTGGACAAAACAGGGCTTTTCCGTATACAAAGAACGTCTGGTCACCCTACTTAATATTTTTATTGGCTGGTGCACGTCTAATGCGACTTTCAATATTAAAAATAGATTACAATGAACATATAGCCTAGAAATTATAGATGACGTCCATAGTGATCGTAAATATTTTTTGATACCGGAAAAACGAGAAATGAAAACAGGGTCACCTATTAAATAGCCGCGGGGTTTGCCAAATCTATAAAGGCTGGCCGCTACATTAATCAAAAGCACATTGTAATTGCTCGTAGTTTCACATTAATTTGACTATTCAATATACGTAATTGATAGAACGAGTAATTCTAGAATTTTCAGCACTACGAACTTATGAAACAGTTTTCAATACTAGTGGATTAATATTCAAAACCCATCCCTAATAAACCCTCCCTAGACGATCCTGGGTGCCGCGATTTGTGACGTCATTTTCGAATTCTGAATAAAATGTTTAGTTTATACACAACAGGTATAAACTAACAATTTTATTCAGAATCATTATGTTTTTGAAATATACTTAGCACTAGACCTAGCACGGCACCTAATGAGGCTTCAGTTTACCGATGGCTTTGCAGTGTAAAGAGTTGTCTGGAAGTGCTCTGGTGGTTGAGTGGCCAGATGATGGACATGGGCCTGTGATACGGCGTCCCGGGGTTCAATTCCTGTCGATTTTTATTTTTTTTAAGGTTATACTTGTAAAGAGTATTTTTCTTAATTTTGGGCATGCCTTGGATTAGTTTTGGTTAGCACTTGGTTAGTTTCCTCTTCTTGAACCCCCGTAGCGAGCGAAGCGAGCGGAGGGCCATGTGAAAAGTGAAATATTACTTGTTGTAATACGTGCCCGTACTTTGTCAGCACTTTCTACGATATATTTTGCTTCTTCTAACTAAAAGCCAGAATATATTTAACAAAAGCCCTATTGTAGTGGATATATAGCAGTATGAATGTGTTTCCGCGAATACATTCCACATAAAACTTCTGAGATCCGGGAGGTGAGTGCCGGACTAACGTCTAGCCGCTACCGGCAACTGCCTATATCTAATGTAAATGTTATCTAGATTATCTCCGTTACGTTTTATCTTCAATTATATAAACACACAAGTGTCTAGAGATCAGGCGATTTAGGCGGACTGGTCTGTAACATTCATGAGCCGTTGACGGTAGCTGCCTATCTATAGTATTATTATGGCTTTGCATAGCCCCCCGCTCGCTTCGGGGGCTCAAGAAAAGGAAACTAACCAAAGGTTAACTCAAAATTAAGAAAAGAATGTAAATTAATAAAAAACAATAAACAAAACATCTGGCGGGAGGCAGCTTGCATGTGTTTTCGTGAATACATTCCACTGCAATCATTAGTCAACGTAAGGGAGGGAGAGTGAGCCGGACGAATGTTCTACTGCTGTCGCTAGACATTACTGTAGCATTCCTACGTAAATCCCAACGGAATTTCGGAAAGCAACAGTCAGATGTTCAAATAAGGTTTGTTCTAGCAGCGATTTCAAACCATCCGGAGTTTGCGCATAACGATATAAGCGTCGCTTATATCGCTATGCGCAAACTCCGGATGGTTTGGAACCGCTGCTAGAACAATGTACGATTGCCTAGACGCGGATGGAAAATTGTGTAAACTGCTACGTAGAGGAAAATTACTAAAAAACCACAGTCAAACTGGTACCGGTAACACCGATTACTAGTGATTACGTTACGATTGATTAAACGGTCCCATTTCTTAGAACCTACAAAAATTAAATGAATTTACAGTAGATATTAAAAAAATGTTTTCTTCTTTCTTCGAGTATAAATTCCAAAGTGAAACGTAGGTGAATCAAGCTGGGTGTATAGAGCCAGGCGAATAAAAGTGGAGGCGCCATCTGTGAGAGTATATTATAATCTGATAACTCTGGGCGATATTATCTATATATCAATGAACTGTATGTATACAGTTCATCGCTATATATACGTCCTAGTCATAGAAATAGGACTCCAGTATACTTTTGCGTGGATCGTAACCAGGGTTGCCAGATCTAACTAACCTTTCTTAGTAACCCAATGCATACCCAAAATGAAGAAAAAAAAACTTTTTATAAACATAACCTTAAAACAATAAAATAAAACTAAGGAGGGCTAAGCCCTCCTTAAATAAAACACAGACGCGAATCGAACCCAGGCCGACTTATTCACATACCAGGTGTATGTATCACAGTCAAAGATCTAAACACTGCAATAAGTGTCTGGGTGCACCTGAATGGATTTCATGATTCATTGACATATTGCGACACTTCACGCATGGACATGCGTAATGCGTTTAGAGGTTTCGGCACGCAAGCCTTTCAATTTTCGGTCAATCTTTTAATTTTTCTTTGTAGTTTTAGAATGTCTAATCCAAAAACATTTAATATAAATCAATGGCCAAGTGAAACTTCGTTAGGCGCGTTCAACACCTTTTTTGTACACTCCTTCTGGACAAACTGGTGAATGCGCTTGTTATAATTATTACTAACGCCGAAATTTTCAGGGGATGTAGCCGAGGTACAAGGAAGATCCTGGACGAAAACGGGACTCCGTAACCCCCCCATCCCTGTTTGGCCAGGTAAGGGGGAAGAAGGAGAAATTTAAATAATTAATTTCGGGAGAACGGGAAGAGGTACGGGGTCGAAATTTTTATGGTAGCTGCGCCCCATGGGAGGACCGGGACTCTAATTTAAAAGGGGATTTTGGGGGAAAACCTGTTTTTCGCCCGTATCTCTGCAACGAAGGCTTGGATCGAAATTCGAACAAACAATGCCCCGCTTGTTAAAGTTTTCACTTCTATCGTTTGGTCAAAGCACACACAAAATTTTTGAAATGAAAACTTCTTTAGGCGCGCTCAGCAGTTTTTTTTTTAAGTTATGTTTATTCCTTTATTTAAATTTGGGTTTGCGTAGTATGGTTGCGCCTCGGAGCGAGCAAAGCGAGCGGAGGGCCATGCGTGAAGTGAAATAATAATCAACATTTCATAGGAATCATATGATGTAAATGCGTGAAGAGTCACAATATGTCAATGAATAATGAAATCCATTCTGGTGTACCCAGCCTCTTGTGTTGGTAGCAATTCAGTTTTCAGAGTACCGCGATGACATGGGTAATTCTGTCGATTTGGCAACGTCAGATCGCAACGTGGAACCGATCTGATAAGTTCAAAACAGACCGCTGTCGGAACAATTCGCGTCTACCCACCGCAATTTTGAGCCTTCACGCATGCGTACGACCAATTTCATATACAGGGTGCTACAAATTCGGTCAGAAAATATCGCCCCATCTCTGTCACATTACCTCTTATGGAAAAATATCTAGATTGGTTGATAAGTGTGATACATCGTTGAATTTAGGAGACCAAAGGCTTTTTAAAAATAAGATAAAAAACCCAGGTCCGTTTAAAAAAAAATGAAGTTGATGAAGGGGGCCCAAAAGCGAAACGTCGGATTTAAAATTTGATACCGCCAGCTTGTAGAGGAGAAAAAGTGGCAACAATAATGTGACATTTATTTTACTTTATCGCTTCAAACAAAGGCAGGAAAAAATAAAATAGATGATTTTCGGTTTTTTACGGATATCTCCGGAAGAAGACGGAATTTTCTAAATTTCTCGACGGCATGTCAATTACCCTTAAATTGCGCAACTTTGCCCCAGCTTAACCGTCCTCGTATCTCTTCATGGTAAGAAACAAATTTGTAGCATATTAGGTATAGTCGCCGGGATAGCCAGTTGCAGGTGGCGGCTAGACGTTAGTTGTTACAGCGCAGCGGCTCACTAGGGCCGAATTTTATATTAGATGCAAACATTTTGCGTAGAATTCTAAAGTTTTAAATTATGCGTAATCCGCAAATTATACGCCAATCACGTTACAAAGAAACTCGTGTCTACACACAGGAATATTACTTTGGCTCCCTGGCTTCCGTATGCGCAGAGTATAGGTGCGTTCGTTTACAAGTGTCTAGGACTTCACGCATGGCCCTCCGCTCGCTTCGCTCGCTCCGGGGCGCAACCAAACAAAACTAACTGAAACTAACCCAAGCTAAGCCAAATTAAAAAAAGCAAACATAATCATATTAACCCAACTAACTGAAACTAACCCAAGATAACCCAAATTAAAAAAAGCAAACATAATCTAACTAACCCAACTAATTGAAACTAACCCAAGCTAAACCAAATTAAAAAAAGCGAACATAATCTTAAAAAAGGTAGGAAAAAAAAACGCATTGCCACCAACGGGAATCGAACCCACGCCGCCCACATACAAGCAAATGCTTTAACCACTACACCACCAGGTCATTCGGAAAGAACGCGCTGCATCATAAAGACATTGGTAATTGAGGTATTTGTAGTGTAGGTGGCGTGGATTGATTCGTCACTCGTATTCTGCGCATGAGGAAGCCAGGGAGCCAAAGTAATATATAACAAACCAACCTGGTAATATTCCTGTGTATAGACGCGAATTACAAAGAATCATTGTATCGTGTGCGCCAATTGGAAGATTGATTAATAGGGTTCACTTATCGGAACCTACTAAAAATTTCTAGCAATAATGGTAACTATTGCATAGATGAATACTTTGTCAGTCTCTTCTTTCTTCGAACAAGGACTTACTTGAAAGTGAAACGTAGATGAATCAAGCCGGGTGTATAGAGCCAGGCGAATAAAAGTGGAGGAGTCATCTGTGAGAGTATTTTATAAGCTGATACCTCTGGGAATATCTATATATAATCCTGGTATACTTTTGTGAGGATGGTAACAAGGGTTGCCAGACTTTTGTAATGAAAAAGCGGCACACTGTCGTTTTAGCAAAAGTGTCCCAATTTATTCGGAGCCACTCCCGAATTTCGTAAGAATTCAACTAAAACTTATAGTGGTGACAAAAAAAAAAAGGAAAAATTACCGATAAGAGACGTAAATATCCAAACCATCCATAACCAACCCGAATTAAATAATATTCAAAAAGGCCGGAAAAGTGTTACATTTCATGCGAAATAGTGGAAACGGCGGGAAAACTGGGCAATTTACAGCTGGACTTTGAATTAATAAAAAAAGGCGGGACCGATGAACAAAAAGCGGGACGTCTGGCAACCTTGATCGTAACTAACAAAGAATATAGCAATAATGTGGCACTAGGGCACTTGTATTTATAACCGATTCGACAACCTGTTAAACATAATTATGAGTAACTGCAAATTCTTCGCCATCGTTTAATACCAAAATTTTCGCAAAAAAAAAACCATTATTAAGGAGTTACCTTATGTCAATGAGAACCGAGATCAGATCCTGTATCCTGCTTCCCTAGCACGTATTTTAGTTTAGCGCATGGCAGATTGGAGTTTCCACTTAAACTTGCGCCATCTAGGGCTTGTGATTAATAGCCACTAACCCAAGATTAAGTTAAGGTGCACCTTATCTGGTGTATTTTTGATGCAAATATACCAGATAAGGTGCACCTTAACATTAATCTTAGATTAAAAGAGGCCGTGCGAATGGCCATAAGCAAAATGTTGGTAAACCCTTGCCATTTAAAGAGCGCACCCTTAGATTAGGTAGGGAGAAGGATACCGCGCATGACATTAAGCCAATGTACTGCAATTGAAGCCTTTTCAGAGCAGCGGCCATTACTTATGTGGCAAACACATCTATTGTTGGTGGCGGTGCTATTTTGTGAGTTTTTGAACAAAGAGAGATAAAAACTAAGATTCATTCATTGCAAGAGTCGAAGTGAGAAGAAGGAGCCTGGAATTTCATTTCGCAGGTAATTATTGTCTGCTGACCTTGTAGTTTATTTGCATATTTCTTGTTTTAATAATAATGTACACATTGCGTTACCTCTGAGTATATCATGGTAGGGATGTTTATTTAATTATCGAGAGTAATTTGATACCCGATCTTGGATATTTTCAGCCATCAAATAATCAATAAAGCCATAAATCTTCTTCAAGGAGAGTCATTCAACAGAGGCGTAGGTAATATATTTTTCATACTCTAGCTATAAAATGGCTATATTATTTTACGACTGAAAATGACATTAACTTATTAATTATTATTTATCACTTATAATTTCAATTAATTTATTGAAGTTAACCAGTAATTTATGTGGCAGCTGGTAACAGGCTTTTTCGCATGTTATCTGTCCCCTTCTTTCCTTGTTTAAGAGCGCACCCCTATATCTAATCTCAAAATTCCAGAATGCGGCAAAACTTGTGTCTACGTAGCAGGTTACATCTAGCGCTAAGTTATTATTGTAATAATTTTTGAATGGTGGACAGTGTAATATATAATAATAAGCTGCTCTATCTATATCCACTATAAATCGGCTTTTAACTCAATTTTTTTTTATATGCGATACGATATTCCAGAGTATCGAGACTTTTACGTCCGATATTCGATATTTAGGATCGATACTTTGCTTTGCGATACATCGGAAGTATCGATGTGTTGTATCGATACCTTACGATTCGGGACGATTTTGGTAGATCGGATAGCAATATTAACTGCCTACTAGTAAATACCCATTTCACGCAACGCTTTATTTTTCGTTTGCTATAGACTGCATATACTGCGAATATGTTAGGGTCTCTATCAGTTGGATGAATCTCCGATATCCACTGCAGACTTTCTTTTTGGAAATATCCGCCCGAGTTCTTACGCCTGACGAGTCCTGGACTCACAATGTTTACATTATTCACACAGCCAACAAAAACTGACCAAAACAAACCTAAGGCAAGCCCAAAATGAAAAAAAAATTTACGACCATAACCTTAAAAAAAAAACTGGACTGGAGTCCATATCAGAGACACAGCATTCTAACCACTAAGCCATGAGGCTCGCTGAAAGCAATTTGCTTGACCATAAAGACATCTATTTATTAGAAATATGAAATTTGTTTATAATGCCCAGGACCCGGGCGGATATTTCCAAAAAAGAAGGTCGGTGATATCCAGTTCTAGGTTCTAGGAGTGTCAGTGCACGGAGAATTTCATACCTATCAGCAAACAAAATAAAATGAAGAACTAGGCCATTTGAAAATTTCTCTATTGTTGTCCCATACTGTTTTGGTACTATGATTTTTATAACAATTTAGGATAAGACAAAAGAAGAAATATGCTTTGTTTTTTATTTGTAAATTTTAGTAATAATAATAATGATAATAATAATAATAAATATCTTTGATGATGATGCAGACTATTTAATTAAATTTATCTCTATATTTTGTTTTGGAATAGCAGTATTCAGTACCGCTAACCTGCATCAGAGTACAACCAACTTGAATATCCCGGATCGTTAAGGCATCGATATTTTATGTTTCGATCCGTATCGATACCAAATACCGATACTTTTGAGCACGCTGCACGATACACCTAAGGTCAGTTCAATATTTTGCTCTTTTTGCCCATTCTGCACCTAATTATTGCGTCATGAGTTCATGTTCAGTTCATGAACTGGGAAGGATTTAAAAAACGCATTTTGTTCGAGTTCGAGCGGTGTTTGTCATCACTCATCTGTCACCTACCGTTTTCGTATTTTACGTTTGTTTACCTATCTCTTATAATATTGTACGTGTGATTGTTTTCTTTCTGATAAAATGGAATACGCATAGACGACATAGATCTGTTTGTATCTGAAGACGAGGATGAATACGACCCAAGTGGCGAAAATAAAGACATTTTTTGTAAGGCCTTTTTTTCAAGCCAAAACAGAGGTTAACCAAAACATAGAATAAGAAGTGTTTTATCTTGGTCTATGAATAAAGTTTTACGGGGAACAAAACTCAACTGAACAAAACTACAAAACAAAACCGACTTTTTTCTGTCATTTGCCATTACATAATGTTAAAACACGCTTGACGCGCAAACGTACACTTTTTACACCTACCCATAGGGAAGAGTAAATAGTGCAAATTATGATGACGTCACCGATGTTTTATCTCACTTTAATAATCGTGTCATCTCTTATTTAAAAAACACGTTTAGGGCAAAAAGTGTAAAAAGTTCGTGCTCAGAGCAAAAAGTGTGAATTATTGAGCAAACCTCTAAACAGTAAACACGATATGTCAGCGTCAGCCCCTCGAAAAATTACAGCCTGACATCAAATGTGTTGCAGATTTTCTCTGTATTTTACAATTTACATATAAATCCCACACGTGACGTGGTATACGAACTGTCATTTTTCAGAGAGCTGACACCGTGTTTAAGTGCATGCACGATACACATATAACGGTATGCTCTTGCGCAGGCAGAACCTTCCACACAGAAACGTGTGACGTCACCCGGGAACGACGCTTACTATTCTGTTATGTAAGCGTGTATAGAACATATGTTTTGAAATGCAATATTCGCAGTTTAGGGGTATTTTAAAGGACATTTTCGATAATAGGTACCAAAGTATATGTAAACTAGTAGCTCCACTCCCCCAAATATTTTGTGCCAGCCGCCGAAAATCCGCAGATTGTTGGCAGCATGTAGAGCGTTTTAGTTTAATCAGTCGTTCGTGTGTAGGCAGAGTGTTCAGAACAGAGTTGGATTTGTGGAAATCCTTAATTTTATTTCTATTTTAATATTTTATTCGGACTTCGGTGGAAATATATACGAAGCAATGAAAAATACAAAGGCAAATAGGAGAAATCTATAGTCGGATTAGTGAATAGATATGTTAATAAAATTAGGTGAAGGTCGAGACCGGAAAAATCGTCTAGGTGTAACGATAACGGAATGCTTTGTAAATATTAAATATCTTTTGGCACTGTGAAACTAACCCAAAGTTGATTCGACGACAAACTCAATAGCTAAAATAAGTTGAGAATAAGTGAAACTAACCGAAAGTTAATTGAACACTAACCCAAACTAACCAAATCTATTAAAATTGATTATAACGTATCGGAACTGCTTCAAATGGCTAAAATAAGTTGAGAATAAGTGAAGCTAAACGAAAGTTGATTGGACTACTAACCCAAACTAACCAAATCTATTAAAATTGAATATAACGTAACGCCGGTTCAAATGATTAAAATAAGTTGAGACTATGTCAAACTAGCCGAGAGTTCAATCGACGACTAACCCAAACTAACCAAATGTAATAAAATCATTATAACGTATCGGAACCGCTTTATATGACTAGCATAAGTTGAGAATAACTGACACCAACCGACAGTTGAATCGACGACTAACCCAAACTATCCAAATCTATTAAAATTGATTATAATGTATCGAAATCGATTCAGATGACTAAAATAAGTTGAAACTAAGTGAAACTAACCGAACGTTGATTGGACGACTAACCCAATCTAACCAAATCTATTAAAATTGATTATAACGTCTCGGAACCGGTTTAAATAACTAAAATAAGTTGAGACTAAGGGAAACTAGCCGAAAGTTGTTTGGACGACTAACCCAAACTAATCCAAAGTTAATTCGACGACTAACCCAAACTAACTAAATTTATTAAAATTGATTATAAGGTATCGGAACCGGTTCAAATAACTAAAATAAGTTGAGACTAAATGAAACTAGACGAAAGTTGTTTGGATGACTAACCCAAATTAACCAAATCCATTGAAATTGATTATAACGTATCAGAACCGATTCAAATGAGTAAAATAAGTTGAGACAAAGTGAAACTAATCAAAATTTGAATCGACGATTAACCCAAACTAACCAAATCTATTGAAATTGATTATAACGTATCGGAACCGCTTTAAATGACTAAAATAAGTTGAGAATAAGTGAAAGTAAGCGAAAGTTGAATCGACGACTAACCCGAACTAACCACATGTATTAGAATCGATAATGACGTCGGTATTGTAACCGTTTCAAATGGCTAAAATAAGTTGAGAATAAGTGAAACTAACCGAAAGTTAATTGAACACTAACCCAAACTAACCAAATCTATTAAAATTGATTATAACGTATCGAAACTGCTTCAAATGGCCAAAATAAGTTGAGAATAAGTGAAGTAAACCGAAAGTTGATTGGACTACTAACTCAAACTAACCAAATCTATTAAAATTGAATATAACGTAACGGAACCGGTTCAAATGATTAAAATAAGTTGAGACTATGTGAAACTAGCCGAAAGTTCAATCGACGACTAACCCAAACTAACCAAATGTAATAAAATCATTATAACGTATCGGAACCGGTTCAAATATCTAAAATAAGTTAAGGCTAAGAGAAACTAACCCAAAGTTGATTTGGTGACTAAGCCAACTGATAACATCTATTAAAATTGATTATACCGTCTTAGAACCGGTTCAAATATTTGAAATATGTTGAGACTAAGTGAAACTAACCGAAAGTTGAATCGACGATTAACCCGAACTAACCAACCTAATCCGGTTAGTCGTTCAATCAACTTTTGGTTAGTTTCACTTAGTTTCAACCTATTTTAGTCATTAGAATACTTTATAATCAATTTTAGTAGATTTGGTTACTTTGGTCTAGTCGTCGATTCAACTTTCAGATAGTTTCACTTTTTCTCAACTTATTTCAATCATTTAAAGCGGTTCTAATATGTTATAATCAATATTAATAGATTTGGCTAGTTTGGGTTAGTCGTCGATCCAACTTTCGGTTAGTTTCACTTATTCTCAAATTATTTCAGTCATTTAACGCGTTTCCGATACATTATAATCAATTTTAATAGATTTGGTTAGTTTAGGTTAGTCCTCGATTTAACTTTCGGTTTGTTTCACTTAGTCTTAACTATTTCAATCAGTTGAACCGATTCCGATGCGTTATAATCAACTTTAATAGAGTTGGTTAGTTTGGGTTAGTTGTCGATTCAACTTTCGTTTAATTTCACTTATTCCCAACTTATTTTAGTTATTTAATGCGGTTCCGATACGTTATAAATAATTTTAATAGATTTGGTTAGCTTGGATTAGTCCTCCAATCTATTTTGGGTTAGTTTCAGTTAGTATCAACTTATTTTAGTAATTTGAACCCGTTACGATACGTTATAATCAATTTTATTAGGTTTTGTTAGTTTTGGTTAATTGTCGAATCAAGTTTCCGTTAGTTTCACTTAGTTTTAACTTATACCTTAGTCATTTGAACCGGTTCCAACACGTTATAATCAGTTTTAGTAGATTTGGTTAGTTTGGGCTAGTGGTCGAACCAACTTTCCGTTAGTTCACTTATTCTTAACTTATTTTAGTCATTTAAAGCGGTTCCGATACATTATAATCAATTTTAATAGATTTGGTTAGTTTAAGTTAGTTTTCCAATAAACTTTCGGTTAGATTCACTTAGTCTTAAATTCTTTTAGTCATCCGATACGTTATAATCAATTTTGATAGATTTGGTTACTTTGGGTTAGTAGTTCAATCAACTCTCGGTTAGCTACACTTATTCTCAACTTATTTTAGTCATTTCAAGCTTTTCAGAATACATTCAAATCAATTTTAATGGATTTTGTTAGTTTGGGTCAGTCGTCAACAACTTTGGGTTAGTTTCATTTAGTCTCAACTTATTTTAATTATTTGAATCTGTTCCGATACGTTATAATTAATTTGAATAGGTTTGGGTTAGTCCTCCAATCAACTTTCGGTTAGTTTCAGTTAGTATCAACTTATTTTAGTAATTTGAACCCGTTACGATACGTTATAATCAATTTTAATAGATTTTGTTAGCTTTGGTTAATCGTCGAATCAAGTTTTGGTTAGTTTCACTTAGTCTCAGCATATTGTAGTCATTTGAACCGGTGCCGGTGCCGATACGGTACAACCAATTTTGATAGATTTGGTTAGTTTTGGTTAGTCGTCCAATCAACGATACAAAACAGCCGTAACGCGAGACGAAAACATAAACCATGTCATAACGATCACTTTCATGAAACCAAAGAAGTGTAGTAAAAATGAGATTCCGAACTATTATATTATTATATATATTTTAGGTAATCCACTATTATTGCTATCTTTGAAACGGTCAAAGCTACAAAGTTGATTAAATTAGAAAGTTGCCATTATTGATGCCTTTTCAAGATCGATTTGCAGTGTTGTTAAATTCTTGTTAGATTCTGAGATAGCAACAGTGGTATCACCTAAAAATGACACCCCGTATAGCAATTTTTTTTTTCAATTTCCTTCTATGAAAATATTTTTACAACTTTGCTCAGTTTCACTTGATTTTTCACCGGCCGGCATTCAGTAGGTCTTTCGGTACGAGTCCATACAATCTCCTGAATACATCTCTGACTAGAGAAAGCCACGCGAATCAATCGGACACTTACGCAGCGCATCGATCATCTCCAGTTGTCACTTGATATAAAAGAATGTGGCAGAATTACATCAAAGGATTTACCGCTGAGTGAACTTACTAGCTTACATTATACTTTGTAGGTACGTTCCTAATTATACGTGTACGTGTGTTAACTAAAGAATAAAAGCATTTTCATTCTATATTTATATTACTAATTATAATTGATATATTATACATAGTTTTACTCTAGAAAATAGTTTAAATGTAGAAAAGGGTATTTAAGTATTATTTCAACATTTTAGAACTAAGTAAAAAAGTCGGGATGAGATTGGTTGATGTAATGTTTATACTTGATGCGTAGAATCTAGGGGCACGCGGTCATGATAGTATTGTTTTATAATTCATTCCTTCATAAATTATTTTTTTCTTAATTTAAAAAAATTACGTAAATTCAAATATTCTGTACGCCATAGAAGTAGATCAGCTGAGAGAAGTTCTTTTTGATTCTAATATCTTGGCCCATAACATATCCAAAAATAATAAATAAAAATCCCATGCAAATAAAAAGTCATTAAGCATTAAAAAATTAATCAATTTAATTTAGCCCACAAGATATAGTTTTACCAAACTTAAAGTACAATTTTAGTTTTCTTTGTATTCACCTCATTATTTAATAGTCAATATTCTGAACCCTTTCAAATATTTCTTGCCCATTTTTACATATTTATTTCATTTCCACTGAAGTAGACTCGGTTTGCAAAGTACTTTTTGATCCCAATACCTTAAGCCATAATATATCCAAAAATCTTTGAAAATAAAAAAGTTATTTTTTACATAATAATTTTTTTTATCATTCCATTATAAATGTTTTAGTGCTTTGTTTCTTTTTTCAATAAACTAGCAAAACCAATGAGTTTTTTTTTATTTTACATCTTCAAGAAATTTCAAAATTTTGTTGGTTTCTTTCCAAGAAATCTTGGACTTGAGAACTAATTTCTTGTCTTGTCTTGAAAAACGAAGATTATTTCTTGTCATGATCTTGTCTTGAAACCAAGACAAGATCAAGACAAAATCAAAAAGTTGTCAAGGAAATGACGACCCCTACATATCGTACCGGATTTGGTTAAATAGTGGTGTTTTTAAATATACCATTTTTTAAATATAATACTAATTAACAAAAAGGGAAGGCCTAAATGAAAAAAATATATATTCTTCATAAAACTTTCGCTTATGTCTTGACAAGGTAATAGAGCAAATCCCATATTTTTTGCTTGTAAGCTAACAAACATATCACAATAAAATCATATACATATTGTAACGGATTTCGTTAAAAAGTAGTTGTTTAAAATATACCACTCAATTAACAAAAAGAAAAGGCCCAAATGAAAAAAAAAATAAAAGCAACGGGGTTCGAACTCAGGCCGCGCCGCTCCGCAAAATAGAGCCGCCGAATCGAGACTAAGCACCTAGACCACTCGGCCATGAGAGCTGTTGGAACAGAATGATTGCATGGCGAAGACATGGCGCGATTAGGTGCGCAAATCAATCAGCTTTTGTAGCGCTACAGAACCTAACGATTTTAGCACCCTGGTACCTTCGTATGTGAGCATGTGTAAATATTCCTCCCGGCGCGCGTTAAGAAGTTTCACTTCAATCACACTTCAATAATACATGTTGCTTTATTTTTTTTACTTATTTAAATTTTGGCAAATATTTTTTAACCACAAAGTGTCTGGCTGGAGCATGAACCGTGACTTGATAGTGGTATATCTAAAACGAATGTTTAAAGAACGGAACTAAGGCACAGCAGCACCCGAATGTCGAATTAGCGGCAGCTAAAATTACGGTACGGTACGTGAAAATAGGATCCATCTCTAGCCGTAGCATGTCCCTTTAGAGTGTGCGCCACAGCCATAAAAAATCATGTAAAGCGTGGAAATATGTAATAAAAATAATAAATAATAAAGTAAAGCTTTAATAATTAAAGATACTCACCATCTTTTACGTTAATACCATCTTCTCTTCGACAAGGTCGAATCCACTGATTTGCTAACTCATGTTTAGGAAAACGAAAATATTTAATATTACTCCCTTTGGTGGTCCTATTATTGTTCTTACAAGTAGCCACAGCACAGTTCGGCATAATTATACTATAAGTTTTTAATTTAAATAGTCTTATAACATTATATAAACACAAAACAAATCTAAAAATTCACTTAATTAAATAAACCATGACAGCGTCAAATTTTCCCGGGTGACGTAGATGCGCGGGTGAGTCAAAAACGAGTCTAGAAATCAGCATACCGTTATATGTGTATCGTGAGTGCATGCCAGAGAGAAATTAATAACTAATTAATTTCTCTCTGGCGTATCCCTACGCAGCCTACGCTAGACGCTGGTTACATAACAATATTTGCGTTTTTTTATTTATACGGTCCCGATTCTCGGAACCTACAAAAATTTTTTATAATGATAATAAATACTGTAAGGAATGTAAATTCTTCTTTCTTCGGCCTGAAACTTCGAGGCGAAGCGCATGTCAATTGAGCCGAGTAGATAGAACTAGCGGAATAAAACTTTATGCGCCATCTGTGAACCTATATTATAAGCTGATAACCCATATGCTATTTTAGTGAAAAATGATCACTTTAAATTCAGCTAAAACGTATCAAATAAATACGTAAGATAAATTAAAAAGTTTTTAACATAAGAATGTTTGATAATAAAACGAAGATTTATTGATGCATCCAACACTTCAGAGTTCAGAGGATGAAAATATATGAAACAACCAAGGAAATCGCTAAATCAGGCAGTAAATAACTATATTTAATAGATAAAACAATTAAATTTTTATAGGTATATAAAATAAAAAAACTCTTGACTAAGATGATAAAACAAAGAACTCCTGGTTTTAGTAAATAAAACTTTCGATATTTAGTGTAAAGTTCGTTCATTTTTAGTAAAATAATAGCGAGTCGTGATCGATATTTACTATTATAAGAAATGTCCCAGAAATATTGAAATTGTACCAACGGTTTCAATTAAGACATTTATACCTTATACCTGCTCTGGCAGCCCTATATTCTCATTGTATAAATATTTTGCTTTATCCAATGAACCAGGATATATTTATATTTAACAAGAGCCGTATTATAGTGGATATACACCAGCTTACATGTGTTTTTCCACGAATACATTCACACAGAATATGTTCCACGCAAGGCCACCTATGTAGATAGGTGGCCTTTGGTATCGAAAATTTGGTCGGGTCGCTAGACTCTTGTGATTTTATTTTAAAAATCCCTAGATTTCCCTAAAATTGCTGGTTGCATAATAATGCACTTTTTGTAAAGAACAAGAGTTTTAGTAAAATGTAAGCATTTTATTCTTATATAATAAACATGTAATGTGATATAAACTAACAAAAAAGACAAAAGTTCTTAAATAAATAAATAAACAAATAAAATTTGTGCACTTAACATCTATTCATATATCTTGCTGTTCATTTTTTTTTAACAAGTTTGGACTTATGTTAAAATCAAAACAGTTTTGATTTTTAAATAAAGTTTTTGTGTGTAGTATGCCACTTAGAGTTTCTGTAGATAATTTATTTCTTATTTTTTGAAAAAATTCTTTCTACAGTCTACAGCCTGCACTCGAATGTGACAAACAGAATATGTCTAATACAAAATTAGATAAAGTGGGAAAAATTGCCGAACCATCGGCACTCTTAGTGTTAGATACTTTGGTTCAAAATTCTGAAACGTTAAGATTTTTAAAGTTAGTAAGAAGATCTATATTTCTCAACTGCCTCCATTCTCTATCTAAATTATTTAATTTATTAGGCGGAACTAAGTTTGGAAAATATATAGCTAAAGGGCAATTGAATTGTGTTTCTTTGATATACATTTAATATCAAGACTGCATAATTTTCCCCAAAATCCCTAGATTAGCACAAATATGTGAAAAAGCCTTCTCTCCAACATAACATAAGAAATCTCTATATCTGGCAACTCTCATTTCATTATTTTTCACTTATACGGTGCCGTTTCTGAGAACGGAACCTACAAAAATTACTTTTTCTTTAACCAACAGGCATCTATGAGGAATAGGAGGATTTTCTACTCTTCTTCTTTCTTCGACTTGAAACTTCGAAGCGAAGCGCGCGTCAATTGAGCCGAGTAGATAGAACTAGCGAAATAAAACTGTATGCGCCATCTGTGAACTTATATTATAAGCTGACAACCATATGCGATTTTAGTGAAAAAAAATCACTTTAAATTCAGCTAAAACATATCAAATAAATACGTAGGATAAATTTTTAAACACAAAAATGTTTGATAATAAAACGAAGATTTATTAATGCATCCAACACTTCAGAGTTCAGAGGAAGATAACATATAAAACAACCACGTAAATCACTAAATCAGGCAGTAAATAACCTTAGAGTATATAGTTAAAAAAGAGGTAGTTGTTTTGCTATTTCACTGGCCCCATCATTAAAACGGGTCTGCGGGCGAAAAGAAGTGGGGGTAGGGGGTAGCGGCGCCTCGCCGGCCGCGAGCTACAGTGGGAGGTGCTTGTCGCCCGCAGACGCTATCCCCACTTCTTTAGTTTCATTCATTGGTCATGTTTTGTTTTATTTGGGGGGTTAGGAGGGTAGACATTGTTGTGGCCAGGGCTGCAGCATAATTATGAATGAAACGCGGAGTCTATCTTTATTATATAGTCTAAGTAAATAACTAAATAGTATATTATGATATAAGTGTATAAGAGGGCCTTTAAAGCACGCGCGACATATTTCAAAACACGACGCGCAGCGGAGTGTTTTGTAAGTTGCAAGGGCTTTAAAGGCCTTGTTCGGGCTAGTCCGTACATCTTAATTAATTTGTCAACCCTGCCCTACTTACACTTGGCACCACCGATCGATGGCTTCAACCCTGAGAGGTGGATTGACAGCCGACAAC
>MU183983.1:0-13378 GCA_016904865.1 Pissodes strobi
CAGATTTTGCGAGGCAATGGTGGATCCTTCTGTATGAGTGGCAATTCACAAACCGTTGTAATAAGTTTGTGGTCGGAGGTACCTAATGGCGGACCAACGGTAACCTTGTACTGGTCAGGATTGGTGGTTAGAAAAAGATCCAGGAGGGCGGCGAATTCGCCCCTCTCTGAGATTCGAGTTGGTTCGTCTACAAGTTGAGTAAGTCCGCAGCTGATGGGAAATGCTTCAGCCTCTCTACCTTCGTTGTCGGTCTTGTTGTGATGTTTGAGCCAGTTGGTGTTGTGGGCATTGAAGTCTCCCAGAACGATTATTTCTGAACTGGGGTGATCGACCTGTATTGAGTCAAAGGTGGTAGCTAGTGTTGAGAAAAAGCTTTGGTAGGCTCTATCGCTCGGAGGGCGATAGAGACAACATATAAACTTGGTTAATCCCTTGGCGGTGAACTTGAGCCACATGACGTCAAGGTTGCGCAAATCGTTGGAGTTTCACTCTTATCTGGGCATGAAAGAGGCCTTGGTGGTTCTCCTGTTCAAGAAGAGAAATCCAGATGATGCTGGAAATTATAGACCCATTTCTCTTCTTCCGATCATGTCCAAAGTTTTGGAGAAATGTCTGTCAGATCAGATGATACAGTATTTTGAGGAAAATAACTTATTCAATGAGAGTCAATTTGGGTTCAGGAAAAACAAAAGCACAACACTGGGTATACTAAATATGATGGTTGATGTCATGGATGCCTTTAACGAGCAATGCTATGATACGGTCTTGTTCTGTGATCTCTGCAAGGCCTTCGACTGTGTCGACCATCGCATCCTTTTAGAGAAGCTTCGGTCTTATAACTTTAATAGCAATAGTATTAAATTTTTAGAATCATTTTTGACAGGCAGGTACCAAGGAGTTCGGCACAGAGGTGTAGTGTCCACAAGGCAGGACATAAGAATTGGTGTCCCCCAGGGCTCAATTCTGGGTCCAATATTATTTTTAATTTATATTAATGATTTGCCACTTGTGAATCCTAATGTAAAATACACACTTTTTGCCGATGACACTACAATCTCAATTACTGATGGAACACTTGAGGCTTCTCTATTGGGTTCCCTGGAAGCGCAGGAGGTGGCAGAAAAGTGGTTCATTTCTAATAAACTGATGTTGAATAGAAGCAAGGCTGAGAGAATGCTTTTTTCTCTGAGGAGCGTTGATGGCCTTAATGATTATGTATCCCAGATTAAATTTCTTGGTGTGATTATGGATCCAAAAGTACAATAGGATCTGCACATTGAGTGGGTAGCCTTAAAACTAAACAAAAATCTTTATCTTCTTCGTCATCTGGCAGACAATGTATCCCGGGCAGTTTTGAGAAATACCTATTTTGCAACTTTTCATGCACAAATGTCATATGTTGTGTTTATTTGCGGTCATGCTCCCTGTGTCCAACGTCTTTTTGGTCTCCAGAGAAGGGCAATTGGGATCTTAAGTGGACTGAGGTTTAGGGAGGATTGTAGGGCTGCATTTCGAAGTTTGGGAATACTTACATTTCCATCCCTCTATATCCTATATATAGAATGCCTGCTGTATGTCAGAAACAACTTAAAGGCCTCTCATGGTGAATTGCATAATCACCAAACCAGAAATAAAGATAACTTGTTGCCGGCTTTCTGGCGTGTAAAGAGGTGTCAGAATGGTCCAGGTTTCTGGGCGATAAAATATTTTAATTCCTTGCCAAATGAAATAAAAGTCTTAGAAGGCAATAGGTTTAGGGAAAAAATACATCGCTTTTTGATGGATAATGTATGTTATTCAAATGAAGAATATTTTAAACTTTTTGAATTTTTTTTTTATATTTTGTCTTCATCGTTCAGTGCCTTCTTATATATATGTATGTGTATGTGTGTGGGTAGCAAGTAGACCCATCTTAAAGTTTAACAGTGTAATTTTAAAATTTTTTGTGTTGTATCATAGTAAACATGTTTCTAAGGTCTTTACTGATTTTAATATTTATTGTGACGTATGTACATTACTATTGTAGTTATTCACATGAATAAACAATTTCAATTTCAACTAATTTCAACTAAATTAATCCCATGGCAGCGGTAATAACATTATACCAATAAATAGTTAATAAAGGTAACCTAAATCAATGAATTAACTTATGAAGGTAATTGAGACAATACAATGTAATTTTCTATCTAAAGTCCTTGACGGTAGGTGTGGAAAAAAAATTAAAAAAGGTAGTCCCTACTTGTATCTAGTAGTGTTTTCAGACGTGGAATTCCCCGGCGTTCCCTGCGAAGCTCCATTTCCACCGTGTATATACATATAGCTGGTAAGTATCTACAGGTGAATACGAAGTGAGCTCATTTCGGGACTTGCATTAAGACGACAAGTTTACAAATTACGGTGATTAAATAAAACAATTTAAGGGCATGAGGCTTACAGTCAATCACAGTAAACGCGTATCGTTCAAGTAGATAGACGCAATACAAGGAAAAATCAAATAATTATCATAACATTAGCAAACGAAATTCTCTACTCGATATGATAATAAAGAAAATAAGTGTCTCTAAAGCAAATATGCTAAGAAACAGATAGATCTGATACACGATAATAGATTACCTAAAGATGCTTATCGGTAATTTCAATAAGCAAAAACAGTAAGTAACAGTAATAGGTCCAATATAATGTCAAAGAGGAATTTGGGCGCTTCCCAGATGCGTGCTGCTGAGTGTAATTATTGGCGGCGTTCCTCTTTGAGCTGTAGGTTAATACGCTTAATACGAAACAAACTGTACGTATATTGGTCTTCAGATACAGGAAGGTATGTACTTAGAATGATAACTATGACTGAATACAATTTACCAAAATGACGTAAAACGCATGACCATTCGCTGTGGACTGACTGGACTCTACCTATTTGGTTCTCTTGAAACAATTTGAGGTTCTCTTGAATTTATTTTTAGTTTAAATTGTTATGAGCGTTAATTCATTTAATTTATACTAGTATGCTTTAATTAGGTTTCACTTTGATCTATGGTTCACTTTACTTTTTTACTCTACTTTTCACTGACGTAACTTTAGGGGAAATTTGATCTTCGTTCCCAGAGAAGCGTTTTGCCTTAATTAAAAGAGAACTACTCAACCAGATAAGTTGTCGTCGACTTGATTTGCACGTTCATTTATACTAAACTTTGTTGAGATTTTACTGATTGTTTTTAAAACATGTTTAGATAATACTCATATTATTTTCAATTTCAAGTATCAAGTTCAAACTTTAGATTGAGTGTTCTTTAGTTAATACGCTTTCTAATTTGGGTTAGTTTGGGTTAGAAAGTTCAAAAAGGAAAGAATCTGCTTAATAAATAGATTTGTTAGTGATTGAAAAAGAAATAATTAACTCCATTATCTTAGAGACGATCAAAAACTAATTTTTGATGAGTATGTTTAAAAGGAGTGGAACCCCTTAAATAATAACCAGCTGTCCTCAATGTTCGAATAGTCATATCGTTCTGTACATACTTAAATTTAAGTTATGTATGAGCACTAAATATTCTTATATATGGCATAGTTCGGTCCTGGATTCCAGCCAAGGGGTCTCGATCTACGTCCTTACTAAATTGAGAATCTTTGTAGGATTCCTTTTGGCTGCTGTGTATATCAGGACTCCATTGCCATTGACTAGTGAGTGCTTCAGGTACATGTAACAAATATAAACCAAATATAAGTGCTTAATCTTGACATTTTTTTTCTATCCTAATGTAATATTAGTACGTTTATAGGTTCAAATAAAAATCTCTTTGAATGACTGTCATTTTAATTTTTTATCACCCGGTACTAATTCGTATTTGAAATCATACAGCATATTTTTATTAAATGGTGCCTTAAGCATATGCAAGTATCATGTCATATTTTAGTTGGTCCGCTGTGTACGTTTAACCGAAATGGAACATTGATGTAAATATTATTAAAAAACATATTGGTGCTAAAACAATCTAGTAATATTTTTGTTATCTTGCATTTTTCTTGACCCAGTATCACGTTATATACTGTATCCTATATATTTATAATCATTCATCACTTTTTTTTCTGTGGTCGTCTTACTATTATAGTGTACGTGATGGGAGTGCCCTGCCGTAAGAAGAAAAAAATTTGTATAATCCTTTAAAAAAATTTCCCTTGATGTTTGTCTATCGCATTTTTACACCCCCTTTATTTCTATTAAAGATAAAAGATTTGTTGTGTGCCGGAAGTCCCTGCGGTAAGATCTCACACTTTTTTTGAACGGTGTGCCCATTAATATTTATTTTCTTTTTCTTTGTAGCGCTTCGAGTTTACTATTATGTATTTCCAGGTGGTCAGAGATCAGGCTTGGCCCCCAGAAATTCCAGCAGGGCACCAGCTCATCTATGACGGGGTAATCAAACGCCGGATCATCTTCATGACCGGCGTGGCTCGCCTTCGGCGGCCAATTCTCCACATATTTTTTTAATTTTGTCTGTACCTTATCTCTATATATTTTACATAAATAATTGCTCCTGTGTTTTTGTTTTTTCGGTTTAGATTTTTATTATTAAATTACATTATGCTTAAAATCGTAGGATTATATGATATTTCCATAAACTATAATATGCCTAATATTATATTAATAATGTTCGAATTATATCTAGGTATTAGAATGTCATAACTTATGCTAAAATACGTATACCTATAGGTGCATTTTTATGCTTTAACCCTTTATCATGTGTGATCGTCATAATGATGAATCGGCATGTTGCAATTTCTTGCAATTTAAAAGTCTCCGGCGGTAGCGTCATTGTTGTTGGATTTTGTTTCTATTAAACATAATAACAAAAATTGGCAGGTATACTTGGTCTACTTTGAAAAATATTGCCGACTGTTTGTGATTATATAACATTGAGATCTTTATTACGGTGATCGTAAACATTGCCGGGATAGAACAATACTAATAACAGTGGTCATTTAATTAATATATGGATTATTTATACCGACGTCAATTATATTGCTTTAACCGATGATATTATTTCGATATTAGTATTTTTAATTAGTATCATCCCTCCCAGAGTCAGTGAATGCTCTAAGAAGGCTAGTGCTTGTTTTTCGGTGTAAATTACCTCACATAAATTACAAGTTTTTCGCTTATTATTTATAACATAATAGATATACTTATGTTTTACTTATCATTAATAATTGGTGCCTTTTGTAATATTTATGCTGCTGACTGTACGGTTGTGTGGATTTAGAATTGTATGTACTGTACGAGTGTAATTTTTCTCATTCCATCCATGATTATTTATTCTATCTTTATGTTGGCTTATTTATATATTATATATCTATATTTACTTAATCTAAGTTTTCATATATTTATTTTGTTATTTTTATGACTCTATAGTCTGAGGTTCCTTATTGTATTTCTTTATCTTAATCCATATTATATACTCCCTTATTTGGCTTATTTTTAATCTTTTACAGTTTTATCTATTTCTACGTAGTGTAACTATCCCTATGCATTGTATCGATCGATACTTTTGTGATGTATTTTCTCCAATTTTTCCTCCTATCTTTAACTTTTAACTTATTTTCCTTTGTTTCTATTACTACTCTAGTTTACTATCTTCTCATATACTGTCTACTTTTCCTTATAACTTTATATATACATCTATACATATGTATCCCTATGTGGATTTCAATTTCATCTCCCAGGTTGTCCTGTTGCCCAAGTGTCTGTTATGATCTTCCCTATAAGGTACTTCTCTTCGACAGTTGGCTACAACAGGTCACATACTCTATATAATTTTGCTTTCTAGCTTCTCCTTTATTATATTTCTCGTACTCTCAATTCTATAACTCTTTAATTTATCTTATACTTGAATGCCTATGTGTTTTTCCCAATATGGTACTATCGTTAAACACTTGCATTTAAAATTATAAATTGTGCTTTTCTAATGCCTACGTGTTTTTACAATGATTTCCCCAATGTGGTACCTGTCATTAACACTTGCATTGAAAATTATAACTTTTCCTAGTTATATATTCATTTTTCTACCTTCTTTGGACGCCTATATGTTTGCCTTATGATTTTCTCTATTTTCTCAGATACTGATCATCAACATTCGCGTTCCAAATTCTATTTACATATTCCTAACATACTTGTCCTATTTTTACTATTTATATTCCCTAATTTCCTATATTTAGTTGCTTAGTTTCCGATTTCTTCTTAGTGTCTGATCTCTTTGTATTTACTTAGTTTTGGTTACTTTTTGTTTAATTTTTGGTTTCTTTGTGTTAACTTAGTTATGGCTGCTTCCTAATTACTAAGTTACGGGTTTTTAGTTATTATCATTTATTTTTTCTTGGTTCCCTCCGACCCTGGTCCAGTTCGTCGTACCCCCCTAGTGTATTGTTTCTTTATAGATGCAAGTTTCTTCTTATATTTACGCTGCTTTCTTTTAGTTACTGTTACTGTATGTACCTTAGAGTAGAGTTTTACATGATTTCAACTATGCTTTATGTCCACATCTTTGTGCTTTACATATACAATTTTTGCAGTAGGGCATTCATCGTTAACACTTGCGTTTACAACGGTAACTCTATTTCCTAGTTACTCATTTTTTCATTTTACTCCTCAACATTTCACTTAATCCAACGCCCAAGGGCATTTGCTATGAGTTTCCCAATACGGTACCTATCTCTAACACTGCGTTTAAAATTGTAACTCTATACTCTAGCTACATTTCTCTATATCTGCATAGACTGCTTATTTTTTCCTCTCATAAGGGTGATTTTTTCTTTTATCTAAGGTATGATACTATTCAATGTCAAGTGTCAAGTTCAAACTTTAGACTGAGTGTTCTTTAGTTAATACGCTCTCTAGTTTACAATAAGGATATAGACGACCTACAGTCGTTTAACGGTAAGTTCATTAAAAAAAACGATAAGTACTGGTAATAGGTACGATATAAGAAAATAGACGACCTACGGTCGTTTAACGATACGTTCATTAAACAAAAACGATAAGCAACGGTAATTGAGACAATAAAATGTCATTTTCTATCTAAAGTCCTTGACGGTAGGTGTGAAAGAAAATTTAAAAAATGTTAAGCCTACTCATATTTAGTAGTTTTTTTTAGACTGGCGTTCCTTGTGAAGTTACATTTCCACCATGTGGTCGTATCACCTCGACAAAAGGCCTCTATCAGGCGAAATGGAACCAGAGAACTCTCTAGGTCAGCACAAAACAGGCCGCTGAAGGAAATTCAGCCTCAATAGAAGAAATTCTGCCTCACGGAAGGAATTCTGTCCCACGGAACGTATTCTGTTCCACGAAAGGCCCTTAGTTAAATTATAAACAATTTTAACCATTCAATAGAGACACCTAGCATGTAAAGAAACATTTTTTTCTATAGGAAATGCAACCACACTATCAGTAAAATACTGTTATACACAGGGCAGCACATTTGCCAATTTATCTCACCACAAAATCAGGCGGTATTTAGACATGATGGCCAAAAATATCAACGATAATTTTAGATTTCAAAACTGGTCGTTTTTATCCTCCTATGAGTGTGCAGGGAAGAAGGCCAAGGAACCCGTCCTTTCCAAAGAAGGATATCTACGGCATCCGACAAGAGAGTGCTACAAATGGAGTCATTGCTTCGAGCAACTCGGAACTGGTGGGTTGCACTCGGAAGTAATGTCACTAGAGTATCGACAACAGAGATGAAATCGCACTACTGAATTTTGTAGCATTTACAATGCTACAAGACTCACTGTAAAATAAAAAAAAAAACTTGTGAATTCTTGTTGAAATGGTCATCTCAAACTATAAAATATCCATTTATAAATTTAAGAATTAATTGATATTTGCGGACTTACATTGACTTTGTAGCTCCATCTAATATCATATAATTATCTTTTTCAGCCATCATAATATATTATGTCCAATACGGTTTTCGTGCAAACGGTAATAAACGTTTTTGTCTTAATTTAGTTGCAATAAACCCACTAGTATTTCCTAGAGGAAATCATTAAAATTAATAAGCGTATAAGGTTTCAAGTAATAGAGAAACTATGGTTTTCGGAATGTCCTATATAAATTTTATTGTAAAATTAAATTGTCTTTAATTGGACGTGAAAGTGGATCAACGCAAGACCGTCGTAATTAATTCAGTGGAAAAATGAGACAATAACGTCGGCTTACTGAAACAGTCAATTTTGGAGAAGCCTATAGATGTGAATGGAAATCTTGGATATAGTTATTCTAACTTTCCACGTGCTAAAAAATATCTATTTGGGAGTGGCAATATGAAAATATTGGTCGAAATCTGCGCATTTGTGATCACCATCTAGTTCCAAAAGTAATACAGATATTTCCAATTAAAGAGCCATCTGGATCACCATATTACTAACTTAAAATAGCATTATTTATCGGTAAAAATTATGTATTTAATAAAAACACTCATTGACACCACTGCAGAATTTTTAGCATGCCTTCGCAATACAATGGAAAGTCCTGTGGTCATAATAATTGAAAGGCATGTTGTGTCTAACCTTCGACACCACACGGAGAAATTTTTCGCATTTCTGCAAAACAACAGACGGCAATTATTGTGCGTTACCAAAGAAATTCTTTGCGTGGTCAATTAAGACTCGTAGATAGTAAATTTGCTTGTCGGCGAGTCAAATAGCTATAAATTTAAACGATTACAAGGGGAGCTAGGAAAAGTGGCCAACTACGCGAGACGGGAAGAATAGAAAAGCGCTGGGTGGTAACGTGAAAAAGCGATAACCATCACGTGTGGTTATTTCAAATTGAAATTCTCTTATTGTTGGATATTTGGCCACCAATGCTTCCCATATGGTTTTAAGAAATAGTTGAGAAATAATGAGCACCTATTTTGAAATTCTGTATACTATTGGATTTGTTAATATTAAATGCAATCTTTATTTAGAGGGAAAAAGCAAGTTTAGGACAAGTTGCAATTTTTGTGAAGCTCCAGTTTCCCCATTTCCACAAGGACCACAATCTGTTGCAGAGAAGCCAAACAAAACCCAGATATTCGATGTTTGCAGGCAAGTGAAAGCCATGTAATTAAAATAGAGAAAGGATATATTTGTTCTATCCGATGGTCATATGGCAGGATTGGAGATACAAGGGCATCAAACCAGTGAAGAAGGTATTAAAATAGCAAAACACAATATGAATCATCTGTGCATGTAGGTAACTTTTCTAATTCCCCTTGTATTATTCCATAGATGGTGTAAATGTGGGTCCCCGTAATGAAGCAATGCGGAATCTTGGATCTAATAAGACACTAAATATTCCTATTAAGAATACAAATATTTATTGGAAGTCGTGATTGGAAAACGCAAGCGCATATAACAGTAATTATTATTAAAGAGCTGTCGTCTTTTCTTCGTGGTTTCTGGATTATTTATCGCGAATGCAATTTCTACAATTTATTAGTTGGTTTGTTGCTGTAAAAAACATAACCTTCTTTGAGATTTAAATGGCGAGTGGCTTGCCACATAATCCATCGTTATATTTGAGAAACCGCAAAATTCGTTTTAATTAAATATTGTCAAGTATCGATAATGGCCATCGCCCAAGCAAGATCTTGTTGCTTTACTTTCTTTGCATGCAAATAATCCTTGCTTTGGAATTTCACAAAATTTAATTTAATTTGATACGATTTAGATTTTATAATTTCGGAGTCGGAATTTTATACACTTGGGCTGTAATACATTTTAGATTACATATTTCTAATTCTATAAAATTCTGACTTCGAAGCTGGCATTTAAAAAAATTAGAATTTCGAATTTAATAATATTCAAACTTGAAATTTGATAAAATTCCCAGGCCAAACTCAGAATTTTATAAAATTTTGTACTACGAATTTAATATTTAAACTTCTATTTTAAAGTCGGAAAATTTTATACACCGAATTCGATTAATTGTCAAAATTTAATAAACTCGAACTTAAGCTCGGAATTTCATTTTAAAGAATTAGACGTTAAAGTCCGAATTTTATAAAAAATATGTTGATATTTTACAGGATCTTTTTCCTGCGCGAAGTCCCTCTACCACCTTCTTCTGTTCTTTGGAGGTTCAAACGTTTCCTTCTGAGATTACCTGGAGCCAATGAGTGAGCAAGTCGAACCGTGAAGTCCAGAGAAGCAAATTTTATTTTTATATTTTAATTACTGGTTAATTTCTACTGCCGTAATAGTCAGCATCTACACTTTTGTCTCTGTTCATACATCTATTTAAGATACGTCTCTCTGAATAGGACAATATTTAGTTAGTTTACTTTCACTCTAATTTAAGGCTAGTCTAAAGTTTTTTATTATCTGAATTGACTGTTTGAATACCGGGTGCTTGAACGTGTTGCAACCACAATATTGTCAGCTGATATTAAGGCCTAGTGGACTCAAGAGATGTAAGCGGAACATGAGCATATGATGGGTAATTTTGGAAAATACGCATTATCGTTTATTTTAAGTAAAAAAACATTGTTTACAATTACTTAGGTTCTCTGCTAATTGGCATAACAGATACTTCATGCGTATAATAATAACAGACCAAGTGACACATAGGATGGCGCTTTATATCCGAATTCCTTTAACAATGATTTATAAGTGCTCTATTTATGACTATATGAAGTTATTGCAGACTCTCAGATTACCAATTTGCTTAAATGATATTTTGGTTCTTTCATTTAGTTCTTTAAGCGGTTTAAGAACGTAATTTGAGAGCTGCTAAAAAGTAGCTTTTTAATTGTTCTATGAAGACATTCATTGTGACTTTTAAGCTATATACTTGCCTTGTAAACATACCTAAGATCCTCTTATACAGACAAATGATATCTTTGTAGATGCTTTATAAAGATTATTTAAACGCTTATATGACATTTAAAGAGACAGATTACCTGTTTAAGCAAAATGTCGTCGTGAAATACCGCTACACAGGATATTAAGAATTTTTCTTCTTTAATGCTTCTATAGATAGTATATTTAGTGTTTTAGTTGTAATCCACTTAATAATTTGCTGTCAAGATAATAAAAAATGAAAACTTTAAGAACTGGAGAATCCTGAAGAAATCTGGACATTTTACATAGGATGGCGCTTTATATCCGAAGTGCTTTAAAAATGATTTATAAGTGCTCCATTTATGACTATATGGAGTTATTGCAATCTCAGATTACCAATTTGCTAAATGATATTTTGGTTCTTTAATTTAGTTCTTTAAGCGGTTTAAGAACGTAGTTTGGGAGCTGCTATAGTGTAGCTTTTTAATTATTCTATAAAGACATTCATTATGACTTTTAAGCTATATACTTGATTTGTAAACATGCCTAAGAACCTCTTATATAGACAAATGATATCTTTATAGATGCTTTGTAAAGATTATTTAAACGCTTATATGTCATTTAAAGGGACATATTACCTGTTTAAGCAAAATGGCGTCGTGAAATACCGCTACACAGGATGTTAAGAATTTTTGTCTTTCAGCGCTTCTATAGACAATATATTTAGTGTTTTAGTTGTGTTTCACTTAATAATTTGCTGTCAAGATGATTAAAAATGAAAACTTTAAGAACTGGAAAAACCTGTAGAAATCTGGACATTTTACATAGGATGGCGCTTTATTTCCGAATTGCTTTAAAAATGATTTATAAGTGCTTCATTTATGACTATATTGCAGAATCTCAGATTACCAATTTGCTTAAATGATGTTTTGGTTCTTTAATTTAGTTCTTTAAGCGGTTTAAGAACGTAATTTGAGAGCTGCTAAAAAGTAGCTTTTTAATTGTTCTATAAAGGCATTCATTGTGACTTTTAAGCTATATACTTGCTTTGTAAACATACCTAAAATCCTCTTATACACACAAATGATATCTTTATAGATGCTTTATAAAGATTATTTAAACGCTTATATGCCATTTAATGGGACAAATTATCTGTTTAAGCAAAATGTCGTCGTGAAATACCACTACACAGGATTTTAAGAATTTTTGTCTTCCAACGCTTCTAGAGAGAGTATATTTAGTGTTTTAGTTGTGTTCCACTTAATAATTTGCTGTCAAGATGATTAAAAATGACAACTTCAAGAACTGGAGAAACCTGAAGAAATCTGGACATTTTACATAAAATGGCGCTTTATATCCGAATTGCTTTAAAAATGATTTATAAGTGCTTCATTTATGACTATATGCAGTTATTGCGAATCTCAGATTACTAATTTGCTTAAATGATATTTTGGTTCTTTAATTTAGTTCTTTAAGCGGTTTAAGAACGTAGTTTGAGAGCTGCTATAAAGTAGCTTTTTAATTATTCTATAAAGACATTCATTATGACTTTTAAGCGATATACTTGCTTTGTAAACATGCCTAAGATCCTCTTATACAGGCCAATGATATCTTTATAGAGGCTTTATAAAGATTATTTAAACGCTTATATGTCATTTAAAGGGACATATTACCTGTTTAAGCAAAATGGCGTCGTGAAATACCACTACACAGGATTTTAAGAATTTTTGTCTTCCAACACTTCTATAGAGAGAATATTTAGTGTTTTAGTTGTGTTCCACTTAATAATTTGCTGTAAAGATAATAAAAAATGAAAACTTTAAGAACTGGAAAAACCTGAAGAAATCTGGACATTTTACATAAAATGGCGCTTTATATCCGAATGGCTTTAAAAATGATTTATAAGTGCTTCATTTATGACTATATGCAGTTATTGCGAATCTCAGATTACTAATTTGCTTAAATGATATTTTGGTTCTTTAATTTAGTTCTTTAAGCGGTTTAAGAACCTAATTTGAGAGCTGCTATAGAGTAGCTTTTTAATTGTTCTATAGAGACATCCATTATGACTTTTAAGCTATATACTTGCTTTGTAAACATGCTTAAGATCCTCTTATACAGACAGATGATATTTTTGTAGATGCTTTATAAAGATTATTTAAATGCTTTTATGACATTTAAAGGGACAGATTACCTGTTTGAGCAAAATGTCGTTGTGAAATACCACTACACAGGATTTTAAGAACTTTTGTCTTCCAACGCTTTTATAAAGAGTATATTTAGTGTTTTAATTGTGTTCCACTATGTGTGCTCCATTTATGACTATATGCAGTTATTGCAAATCTCAGATTACTAATTTGCTTAAATGATATTTTGGTTCTTTAATTTATTTCTTTAAGCGGTTTAAGAACCTAATTTGAGAGCTGCCATAAAGTAGCCTTTTAATTGTTCTATAAAGACATCCATTATGACTTTTAAGCTATATACTTGCTTTGTAAACATGCTTAAGGTCCTCTTATACAGACAAATGATATCTTTGTAGATGCTTTATAAAGAT